>NW_004624820.1:3125531-3135531 GCF_000247695.1 Heterocephalus glaber | reverse complement strand
AAAGCAACGCATCTGTTTAATGGCTCTTTCACGAATCCCCATCAGTTTGGCATTGTGGAGAAAATCGCTACTAACAGCAGTTCTGCATGTATTAACATTTTGCCCTCTTTTCAGCAATGTTTGCTCACTGTAGTTCTACAGTGGGGTAATAATAATGCTTATCTTATAGAATATTTTGCTGTTACTTCTCAAAGAAATATGTATTCTAACAAATACGTAAATATATGTATCCTAATCATAACTAAAATATGCATATGTATACACAAATATAAATATATATACATACCAACATGAATACATAAATTTAACTAACCATACATTTAACTTGTTACAGTTCTTGCTATTATATTACATTTTTGTATTTCTTTGAGACTTGAGATTTTATTTTGATACTGCTTTATAGTCATACAATTTTAATAACTGATTAGTCACTGGAAGGAATCAAGATATTTCTGAGATTCTATTGTCTTATAACACCTGGATTTTTAAAATGCGTCATATAAATGGTGCAATTAATGCTGCACTTAATTGAAACAATCTTTTCATTTTTTTGTGAAATCTTAGAATCACTTGCTCCATATTTTCTAGGGTGCATTATTGCCAAATATTTGCATCTATTCAGGTAATAAATATGATTCACTTTATGATTGCAGGGTGGAGGAAAGTGTCAAATACATGGAGAAAGAAAAGTATCAGGCCTTTATAAATTTAATTAACTTTGTTTCTTGATGTTTTAAGAATTGCTTTTGTTCTATTGAATGCTAATTTTAGCTATACTGAGCTCTCAGTTATAGACATCTCAGAACCAGTGCTCTATGCATTTTTTTCCTCTTGAAACTTCTGGTAAAAATGTAAATTTGAAACTATTTCCCACTTCTTCTCTTTCTAATCTTGTTCAACCCACACTCTCTACCACATTCCCCAAATAAGACCAAATATTGACTGACAGCTTGAAAGTGCTATTCCAATCATTTCAGATCATATGTGTTCGGTATATTGGCTTAAAAAATTAGAAACCTAAGTCTTTCAATATCCCTGCTTAATAGACAGACAAAATTTTAACAGAGCAAATTCAAGTACAGCTTTCAGACCAGTCAAACCCAGGAGACAGGCAGGAGGTCTGCCCTTCCCCAGCCGTTCTTCTGTCTGCATTAGCCATTCTTGCTCAGGCTCCATCGACCTGTCAGAGCCATCACAGTGATTGACTGCCCCGGCAGATGTGCTGCTATAACAGGTAACTTGATCATCCAGACCCATCTGTCTCTAAGTCCTCTTCAATTCACACTTTGAAAAATATTAGAGGTTGGGAGGGGTTGAATTCTTTGTTGTGATTTTTTTAAAGTAGGCTATCTGTATTTCACAGAAGCTTACCTTATAGTAAGTGAACAGAAATATAGAGCATCTGAGCTTTTTAGTGAGATGAGCTGCTTCCAGGGCTTATTAATATCAACAGTTTAAATCAGCCAACAAGATCTGGGAGAATTTGAAAACCTGATTCCAAAACATAATCTAAAGTTAAGTACCAATTTTTAAAGAACAACGAGGATAATAATAGAATGATGTTTCAAGGATAAGTTTGCGTATGAGTGAGACAGATGGGCTGTTTGTGTGGAGAGAGAGAAGAGGGGAAGCTCACGCGATGAGAGCAGTCCTATGTCTTCCTTCAGTGCCCGTAGGCTGGCAAATGTTGTGACATCATTAAGCTGAATTGCTGATTTCAGATGAATCTGGAACAAGAATGGGCAGGGGCAACTCAAGCTTCATGCTGAAACGTAGTTAACTAATTTAGTAGTGTCACTATTTCTGATAATTACTTTTCACCAAAATATTTTGCTGTGCTTGTGTGCAGAAGATTTCATTCTACAAGTCAACACCCTAAGTGTGGATTTGTTCAGGATCTATCAACAGCTTCTCTTAAGGGAGAATAGACTCTTGGTGAGACCAGAGGCTAGCACTTTTCTTTTTCTCAGTAAAGTCTATGGCCTACTCACTATCAAGGGATGCATGCTGTCTGAGAATAACATGGTTCGGTATCTGAGGGGAAGTAACCTACAAGAAAAACAAAGTAATAGTGACTGACAACTGACAAAAAAGCCAGTGAGCTGGATTGTTTTGAAACAAGAGAGTCAAAAAATGTATTGTGTGCAATTGAACGATGATATTTATGAAACCTGAAGAAACAAATGAGGGTGGAGGATGATTTAGACAACGTAGTCATTCCTTGGTAGAATACCTTTGTAGTCTCTCATGGGCTAGTCCATGCTCATGCAGTTTGCCTTGGGATTAGAATATGTCAGTATTCGCACTTCTTCTCCAGTTCAAAATAAGGAAATAATAAATTCCAAAAGTTTGCTTTCTTGGCCAAGGGATCTAAATCATGTTCTGTTCATAGTTTGCCACATTTAACTACTGGCCAAATCCCATGATGTTTTAAGACCCTTCATGAAAATGAGCATTTTTTTCCTCAGATAAGAAACAGAAAATAGCACATTTTAAATTTTATTTTAAATTAGCTATATGTATTCTTTCTCTTTCTCTGTGGTCTGAAGGAAGTTCCATTTTGCTCTTCAAATTACTTGGAAAGGTAGAAAGTGGCAAGCAGTTTCTTGGTTTGAGTAAAGCTTCCCAGTACTTTAAATAATTATTTATTGCATTAAACTTTGGGTGATTAATTTGTCCTAATCTTCCAAATTCTCCTCTATTCTCCCACTTTGAACTCAGATTGACAATGTCACACATTTGAAACACAAATTTATCTGAAATTTAGAAGGTGTCGAGAACTTGCTGGAGTAATGGGGAGGGGGGGAAACAATAGTTTCCTGATAGAAATTATTTTTAAATGAAATCATTATTACATGATCAAGTTAAATAAAGGATCACTATATCAGTAGTGTTGTTTTTGTATACTGTACAGTTATTGGCTCTGGAGCTGCTTTAGATGAAATGGTATTTCCAAGCCACACAGATCTGCAGTACTTGCAAACCGCAGAATCAGACATGTTAAGTATTCCTGATATGGAACAAGATATTCTTTTTTAAACTCCCACATTTTCATCTACTTCAAATCATATAATTCACATTCTTAAAAAACGGCTGAAGACTTTTCTTATTTTCATGTGGTTCCTGCTTTCTAAATTCTGTTGCTTGTTTTCTCCTTGGAGTTCTAAATGTTGCTTTAACATCTTTAGGTGTGATATAGATAGATTTAGAGTGATGTAGTTGGCAAGTCTCAAGCTGCAGCTTTTAAATACATTTGAAAAGCTTTCTTTGGGAGGAAAGCAAGTTACTCTTAGGAGAAAGTTACACTTTATTTTAAAGCCATATATTGCAACTTTTCTAAGGTGCTGAATTTACTACGACTATCAACATGTGTTGATTAACCCAAGCATTTTCAGGTACAGTTCATCAGAGTGTATCCTTTGTACATCCTCTGAAGAGTACGCATACTGAATTCTTAAAAAATACAGACGATGGTCTATTTACCAAATCAAATTCAGTCAAATGTTTGAGAAAGTGTCTTTTTACATAAGATTTATACCATATGATGTGTTGATCTTCTTGGGCACAATTTGCCTCTGTGTTCTACCATGTTACCGTAGGCCTACATTCATCTCAACCCTGCCCTTGCAACTTTTTTCTCCAACTAATTATATCCATAAAAAGAGTTCAATGTAAATATGGTTTTAGCAGTTTATAACAAGAAAAGTGGCTTCCACTTATTTTAAGTTCAAGTTCTGTATATTCAATTACTGTTAGCAAGCACTCCACCTACTGGCTTACGTGATGCCAAGCAAGCAATCCACGATTCAAAGCAAATCAGCAGAAGGAAAAGATATTTTCATCTCTGTGATAGGAACGGGATTTCAGCCACATGATCCTAAGCCACAGTTAATCATAAGCCCAACGTGCTGCTCACCAGGGTTAAAATGATTCTTGGTATTTGTCTTGGCTAAGACACAACCTAATTGTGAAGATGGTTCTCATCCTCAGCTTGGTGTATAAGGGTAGGATGGACGGTTCACTGAAAGGTGGATATTTGCAACCATAACAAAGGGTCGCAAATACAAAAAGCAAATACACATGTACACAGAATAGCCGTGAACAGCACTTTTATAAAAAAATGTTAAAATAAGATAGGATATTCAGTTTTATAATGAGTTAGAATTACAGTTGCATCGCATATGGCTATTTCTTTTTCACCAACATGCCATTTTAAAGCTATAATATTGCAGTAGCGATGGAAAAAAATCAATGTTCAAAAAATTCCTTTAACCATTGCCCCCCACCCCCTTGAACTTTTCAGTCTAGTAGTCTTAGTAATGACTAATTATATGACAGACAAAGAGAAATTAGCATTAGATATTATAGTGAAATCAAGAGAAATTGAACCAGCTCTGCTCCACAATGTCAACATAAGGTATAAATCATAACCTTCTGCCTACCCCACCCACTACTGTCCATCTTGACATCTCTTTTGAAAGACAACTTACTGTGTAATTATTGCCACTGTGCCCATATTATGGTATGTTTGAATGTGGCAATAAACAATATGGCAATTAATGTGAAATAATACAAGAGCAAATCAAGGCACATAGGCTAGATACAGAGGCAAAGCAGCAGGGATGTTGAAAATAACCTTAATGGGTTGTAGGGTAGAATGCTTTTCCTCATATTGTCTCAGGGTGTTATTGTGAATAGGGCTGGAAAAAATTGTTGAAAGGAGAATGTCTAACTATATGAAAGGTTTCTTAGGGCCAAGTATTTTATTGCCAACTTTCCATCTTCTCCAGGATTAATAAAGAATTATCATATACTTTCAATGTCATGGAAAGTTCTCCTGACTCCAGAAACACTTGTAGTTAGTAGTGAAACCAGGACACAATATGGAATTAAGTAATAGAACCTATTTAGGGTTGATGAATACTTGTGCCCTGATGCCAGAAATAGCTTTATAACTGGTTTCGTAAGAGCCTGATAAAACTGGATCCCAGATGCATGAATTTCTCTGTTGGCTTTGCAAGGGAAGTTTTAACAGCTAGGGGAAAAATCAGTTCCATTAAGCATTTATCCTGCACAAAAGAAATTGAGGAATCTGAGCACATGACGACACAACAAAATTTACCTGACCCTTCTAAGCTAAGGAAAACAAGACAGAAGGTCCTCTTGAGAGGCTGTATCATATATATGTTCAGAGCCTGTGCTGCCCATATGTTCAATAGGACTGTTGAATCTCAAAGTTATAATAATTTGCAACAAGGTGCCAGAACCAATTATTAAATATCATATGATCCAACAGAGATGAAATAAAAATATACAGGGTCGATTTTACTGGCTTTGACTATTATAAGGCTTTTAAAGTATTTTGAATTTACAGTTTAACTGGAGGGTTGTATTAACGACATCCTTATGCTAGAATTTTATTCCTAGCTGAATATCATAAGCTAAATGCAGATGGCATTCTCTTCCAAGGACAAAGGGAGTCTTGGCCTTATCATTTCTTTTTGATTTGTATATCAACTCAGGGAAAGGAGATATGCTATTATGATAACTTCCACTAATGTAAACCTTTATTCAAAAGCGCAAGTGACAGCCAAAAGTACAATTAAAGTGAGAAAAAAGGTAGTGTGTGATATTATCGCAGAATGGTACTGTCTCAGCCAAATTGCTGCCTATAGTGTAGAAAAAAGAAACTCTTAGTCTTTAGTGTAAACAGTCATCATTTATTTACTATGACATCACTGAATTATGAAGGAATGGTTGTTTCAAATACTGATTCTGATCTCAAAACCAAGGTCAGTTGTTGCTCCCCTATGTCTGATTTTACCCTCCAGGAAACCAAGGAGATGCAGATTGGTGGTTTGCCACTAGCAAAGTGAGATTCTCTCTGCTGCTCTATTTCAAAAGCATTAGGAAGAGTTTCAGTCATGGCCCCAGAATCAGAGCAAGATTGTTCTTCTTTAGTAACATGTTTCTGGGATGAAACCATCTCTGTGAATGAATATTCTGGAGAATGAAAGTCACAAGGCAAGCTCCATCTCCAATCTGAGCAAGGCATATATGCTGCAGCCTCTACCCTCAGTATGATCACTTTAGATGGCAGCCTGTCTTCTGTGGGATGAGGCAAGCAGTGCATGCCCAGGACTGTGTTTGTCTGTGTATATTTACAGCAACTGTCAGCCGATACATGAGAAACAAGAAGAGTACTGTAAACTGATCCCCTCTTTGGCTGAATATTTAATGCAGTCCACTAGAAGGAAAAGCACAAACATTCTACTTTTCCAATGCTTGTCTTCTATGCCTTCTTCTAATATTCTCCCAGGAGAGGAGGGTTTCCATCCTGGTCAGGGAGAGTACCCATTTACTTCAGAATCTTCACTTTCTTGTCTCAGGTTCCTTCCTGTCTCCTCAAATGGAATTTATTTTATTTTAGCCACCTCTGAGCAGAATTGTGTGTATATATTTTCAGGGAAATTGGATCGTCCATATGGATTTTTAAATCAGTTTTCAGATCAAGTTCAGAAATATGTAAACTGTTGGACCAGGCAGGAGCAGAACATATCACTGAGATGAAGAGCACCCAGACCTATAAAGTGATCTTTAAATGAGAAAATTAGTGGGTAAATCAATTAAAGTGGCCAATAATGGGAAAACAAGTACCCATTCCAAGAGCAATTGCAAGGAATTTAACCCAAGGAAAGTTGCATTATGTATTTTTATTAAATTGAGGCTATATTCACACTTATTGAGGTTTGAAATATGAACCAATATTTTCTATCTTTGGTTTCCTTGCTTTAAGATCTCTTAATGTGTGTAAGATGTAATTCATAATATCATATGACTGTTTTAAGTTTTGGAAGTTACTGTCTCTAAAGTTATAATTTAATTTAAATTGACAAATTCCCATTAAACTACTGTTCTCTCATAAAGCAGTATCTGACCTGAGATTAATGTAACAAGACCTCGCGATTCCAAAAACTCATGATTCTTTGTCATTTTAAACTTATTTACAATATAAAACATCCAATTTTAAAGAGAGCTATCATTTAGCACAATATAACATATTAGCTTTCAAAGATGTAGTTAAATCTTTAAAGCTTAGGCCTGCTGTTTCTTAATAATTGTTATAATAAAGAAAAGAGAAAAATATTAAGGTCCTAGCAACAATTCCTTACTGAAAGACGTGTAAAACTGGTATTATTAGCACTTAGAATGGATTGTAAAAGGCCCGCCAGCATGGATATTGGGAGATAAGAAGACGGCTTCCATACATCTAAGCCTAACAGGGTGGTAGAAAGGAACTCCCTCTGCTTTCTAAATGAAGGTCTCCACTTGGAGAGTGAAGATAGTGCCAATGTGAAATAAAGCAACACAGAGCATTAAAACTCTGAGCAACTGCAGTGCAGACATTAGGGAAGTGTGAAACTCTGAACCATCAGCTTGGAAACTGCAACACGTTTCTATGTTAATTTTCTACTAACTGATTTCCTTTTAGTCTTTCTCTAGGCCACCCTGAAGGATCTTTCTTTCAAGCTATCAGTTTCCTTTCTTGTGACTGGTAAGCCCCCATGGGGGGAAAAAGACTTCTAAGTGTGAAACGGATTAGGATAAAACATTATAGAATGTCATGTATTTTTTTATCACTTATTTATTTTAATTTAATTTTAAAAAAATTATTCTATTGGTACATTTTAGGTATACAATATAATGACATTCCTCATTGGAAATTTGCACCTTTACATAATCTCTCTTGGTTCTTATTTTTCCCACTTTCCCTGCCCTCTTTTCAACCCCTCCATCCCTCCCTATTTACAAAGACTTTGTTTCCATTTCTTCTTTTTCTCATATTGATTCCATTCCCTTCTTTCCTTTCCCCTACACCTCCCAATCCCCCCTCCCCTTTGCCCCTTTTCTTCCTATTTCATATTATCTATTATACCTTTTAGTCCTTATTTACACTTTCAGTTTCTCACACTAGGGAAACTATTCGGTATTTACTCATGTATGTCTTGTTTATTTCACTTAAGAGTATCATCTTAATGTGCACCCATTTAGCTATAAATGTCTATAATTTCTCATTTTTTGTGGCTCAGTGATACACCATTTAAAAATAAAACCCACGTTTTCTTTATCCAGTCTCCAGTTGATGAACATTTGGGCTGCTTCCAAGTTTTAGCTATTACAAATTGTGCTGCTGTAAACATGGGTACACATATATCACTGTGGTATTATTCTTTAAATTCTTTGGGGAACAGTAGGGCAATAGCTGGGTCAAATGGGACTTCCAGTCCTAGTTCTTTGAGGTATCTCCATACTGATTTCCACAGTGGTTGCACCAGTCTACACTCCCACCAGCAGTGGAGCAGGGTTCCTCTTTCCCCACAGACCCACCAGCATTTGCTATTGGTTGATTTCATGATAGCAGCCATTTTTTTCTGGAGTGAGGTGGAATCTCAGCATTGTTTTCATTTGCATCTCTCGAATGACCAGTGATGTTGAACATTTTTTTCATATGTTTATTTGCTATTTCTACTTGTTTTTCTGAGAAATGTCTGTTCATTTCAGATGCCCATTTTTGATTGGGTCTTTAAATTTGGGAGGTCTGATTTTTTTAAGTTCTTTATAGATTCTAGATAGTAGACCTTTGTCTGAGGAAGAGCAGGTGAAGATTTTTTCCCACATTGTGGGTTGTCTCTTCACACTGGTGGTGGTTTCTCTTGCTGTGCAGAAGCTTTTTAATAAGAAGAGATCCCACTTGATGATTGTGCTAGTTCATGGGCAACTGAGGTTTTGTTCATAAAACCTTTTCCTACACCAATATCTTCAAAAGTTCTACTTAACCTCTGTTCCAGCCGATTCAGCATTTCTATTTTAATATTTAGATCACATACAAAGGAAAGTTGATCAGAATCCCAGCAAACTTCTCAATGCAAACCCTCAAGGTAAGAAGACCTTGGAGTGCAATATTCCAAGTCCTAAAGGGAAGCAGCCTCCAACCCAGATTGATGTACCCTCCAAAGCTGTCTTTCAAAATTGATGGAGAATTAAGATACTTTCATGGGAAAGAGCACCTTAGGAACTTCATGAATATAAAACCAGCACTCCAAAAACTTTTAGATAATATCCTAGGTACAGACAATTAGTATCACAACCCCAGGAAGCACAGCAGAATGAATCCATTGGGCATGACAAGAAATTAAATGTAAAGGGGGAGAATCCAACACAAAGAAAAAGTCATGACAATGATAAGTGAAAACATATCAGTTACAACCATCAATGTTAATGGTCTCAGTTTACCAATCAAGAGAAATAGATTGGCAGAATGGGTCAAGAAGCAAAATCCAACAATATGCTGCATACAACAAACACACTTAATTCAAAAGGAAACTCATAGACTGAAAGTTAAAGCCCGAAAACAATACTCCATGTGACAGGAACCCAAAAAAAAGCAGGAGTAGCTATCCTCTTGGCAGACCAAGTACATTGCAAAGCAACACTGATTAAGAGAGACAAAGAAGGACACTACATCCTTGTAAAGGGAACAATCCAACAGGAAGAGATGACAATCATAAATATCTATCCATCAAACACTAGTGTGCCCAACTATATAAAACAAATACTAACAGACATGAAAAGTCATATATGCACTAATACAATTGTAGTGGGGGACTTCAATATGCCACTGTCACAAATTGATAGATCAACTAGACAAAAAGTAAGTAATGAAATACTAGAACTCAATAGAACTCTTGAACTAATGAACTTCACAGATGTCAACAGAGTGTTCCACCCCACAAAATTAGAATACACATTCTTTTCAGCTGCACATGGGTCACTCTCCAAAATAGATTACATACTTGCTCATAGAACATGTTTAAGTAAGTCCAAAGAAATTGAAGTTATCCACTGCATATTATCAGACCATAGTGCAATGAAATTGCAGACCAATAGCAAAAGAAACCACAAAAATTTCATAAACACAGTGGAAATTGAACAATACACT
>NW_004624820.1:3059947-3123251 GCF_000247695.1 Heterocephalus glaber | reverse complement strand
TTTTTTGGTACCTTGGATCAAACTTGGGACTTTGCACTTGCGAGGCTGGCGGTGGCACCACTGAGCTAAATCCCTGGCCCTCTTTTTATTGTTCTTCATTTTTTTTTCTTGTGGCTCTGGGGATTGAACCCAGGACCTCCAGCATGATAAGCAGATCCTCTTTTACTGTTCTGTATGCCCAGTCCCTTTATTTTTCTTATAAGAGACAGTCTCACCATGTTGCCCAGGCTGGCATCAAACTCATGATCCTCTTCCTTCTTTCTCCTAGATGGCTGGGATTCTAGCCTCAAACCAACATGCTCAGCTTTTATGCCCATTTTTTAAAAAGAGTAGTTTATGCACAAGTGGATCAAGGAATTTGCTTTAGGTCACAAAATTGGGAATGGCATAGAAGTTCTTAAACATATCAAACTCCCAAGTTTATGCTCACAAGTATTTTCTGCTGTTTATTTAAATCTTAGACTTTTTGAGAATGGACTATTAGATGTTGAAACTGGAAGTATCACATGCTGACTGTAGGAATAAAATTTTCTTCAAAGCAATGAGAATGAAGTCACAACAAGACAACAGAGAATTTTATAACACATATACTGGTAAAGAAACTAATATTCATTTACTTTCATTTTGCATCCCACATTTTCATCTTTGAATTCAAAAGGACACATGATGGGATTCATCCAGGATAGGCTGATGGTGTAGTTAGGAAAACAGAAAGCAGCATTTTCTTGTTTCTATCACTTACATACTCACTAGACATGAACTAGAAGCACCATATTTTCAAATAAATGTTAAGTTCAAGACAACAATGATTTATAATCTACCAAGATTTTCTTTAACAGATAATACTCAACTGCTTTGTTCAAATTAGGCATTAAGAAATTACCTAAGTCTGCTTCCTTCTGTGTCTGTCTCATCGCTACCATCAATAATGTGTGTTTGCTTTAAATTAAACCTATGGAAAAATTTAAATGTAATTAAACCAATAGGAGAAATACCTGGCTCACTTGGTTACTTTTTTCATTGTTGAGACAAACTACCTGACACCCAAAGCTAGAGGAGGAAAGGTTTATTTACCTCACAGTTTGTAGACATTTCAGTCCAAAATTGGCTGACTCCAAGGCAGGGTGGCATGGCAGAGAAGAGACAGTTCATAGCAGGGAGAAGGTAGCAAAGCAACAAGGGAAGGACAACCACAGCTCTTTCTATCCCTTATGTCTTAGGGCAGGTAGCACTCACATCCTTAATCCTAGCACCCTTGATCCTAGCATTTCACCATGAATCAGTCCCAGCATCACACAATGTAGACCAGCCACCTCTGAAAAAGCCTGACCTATGAATGCATGAGGCTTTGGGGGGGACATCGAGACACAGGCCATAATACTTGGGTAAAGCAAAATGGAATGAGATATTTCCACATTATGGAAAAAGAAAAATTTGGATCCTGAGTTTAACAAGTGATGGAAAAATGTAACATTTTATAATGAATCATGTTTGAAAGAAATTTGTTAAGAAAAGGAATAAGGTGAGTAATTGAGATATTATAGAAATCGAAATGTTGGTGTTCTTTAAAAGTAGGATGGACAAGTAGTTATGAAAAAAATGAATTATAATGACAAAATGTTCCTAGGCTGCAGAGGATGAGTGAATTTCTACCAAGTAATTGGCCATGCCCTGTAGAAGTCCTATGTTCCCTACTCAGTCATCAGGGAGTATAGCATGCCATTGAACAAGGACACTGTGATACCTGAGTCCATGCAGGACTTGCCTAAATAACATAGACTTAATTGGTTCTACATTTGATTAAAATCATTCTATAATTTCAGCAAACAAGTTTTTTCTCAAGATTATTTAATTTGTAGGAGGATTTCGGCAAATAGAATTTAGATTTTCCAAATGAGTATAATCATATTTTTGAAGCTTAGGATCCTCAGAAGAAAGTTAATCTAAGCGATAAATGTTGCACCTTACTGCACTAACATTTATGACCTGAAAAATTTGGGGTTAGAATTTCCAAAGTTCAAGGAAGAGTCATTTCTGTCCATAAAATATCAAATGAAAGCACATGCTATATTACTATAGTGGCTAGAAAATAAAAGAAACTAATATACAGATAGTAAAGAAACAATTTATGTCAGTGTCACAAAGATAACCAACATTTTTGCTTTTGATAAAAGCAAGCCAGTTTACCTTTTTCTTCAAAATTGAAGATATTACTAAATATTTCATCTGCTTCAGTTCCCCTTCCCTTCCCCACCATGAATTAACAAACATTATATAGCTATTGGGTTATTGTCTATGTTGGTATATCCAATGATTTTATGTGATTTGATTGACATAAGTTAATCAGTAAATGAAATTATTTCTTTGAAAGTGAGAATTCAGATTATCATTAATAAAAATTTAATCTTAGTGAACTAGAAATGCTAAGAAAATACTAACTACGTGGAATCACACAGATGCTATTTTTAGGAGGTTTTTAAAACTTTGTAGGTGTCCATATAAGATTGTGTGATACTGTAGATTTCTGTTAATCAAGGGTATAAAAAGAGATGTAAAACATGTTCTTTCATTTACTAAGAGTTTGTCTAGTTGGGACAAAGTTAACAAATGAAAACTTGGGCATGGGGATTTAGCTCAGTGGTGTCTCGCCTGCCTCGCAAGCTCAAGTTCCTGAGTTCAATCCCCAGTACCGCAAAACAAAACAAAACAAAAAATGAAAACCCAATCAATCATCTGATACTCAAGTTTGCATCTATATCTTTATTTACCTATACTTTCAGATGTTCAGGACACAAAAAAATAATATTTTTTCCTTGGCTTTTTTGTGTTGCCAGTAATCAGTTGGATTAATACTAATTAATCATTTGAAATACAGTTGAGAATACAAGAGCAACTGTAATAATAAAATATGAGTAATATTTTAGCAATAAAAGCTGGATGGTTTTAAAAATTTAGAGCATATGTTTCACCTTACTAAAACTTATTTAGTTTAAAAGTTATATCTTATGTTTCTAAAAGTACGAAAACTTTAAGCAGTTATTGTATTACCTAGATTTTTTTTGGTTGACCTCACATTGAGTAATACACTTATAAATATCACTAAAGAAAATGGCTAAGTATACAAGTTTATACATTTATTATAAGAATGTAAATACATACATGGTACCCGAGTTGAAGTGTGGCATTTAGCTGACAGTATCTATTTAAAAATATGTATAACCATATAACTAAATGTACTCATATTTCTTAAATTTAAGATAAAGTTTTATGTGCCCACATGGATTAATATCCAGGGAGCAAAGCTAAAACTGTGCTTTGAACTTTACAGTCTCACCTATTAGTAAATAATTACTTAACATAATGTGTTACTGGAACACAAAGATAATTACAATGATTTCTATTGTAATAATTAATTTTATTGAAACAATGCTATTCTATAGTTCTTTATCTAAAAGACAACATTGTTTGTTAAAAAGAGTTGCAATCTATTTGTATTCCCTCACTCTACAACTAGTATGTTTACTCTGGTGGATCCATTTTGCGTTACTGTTACTTTAGCGTACATAAAAGGTAATCAATGTATATTAATTCCAAAGACCAGATTCTTGAAAAATGTCAATAAAAATATCATTTTCAATGTCATTTAATTTATGTGATTTGACTATCCAAATATCCTACAATTGTGTTTTATTTTTACTCAGTGGATTGAATGTTGTGTTTTGTTTTCAACAGATGTGACTTTGAGTGCACTGGAGAACAATTTGGCTTAGAATTTTAAATGAATATACCCTCTAATAATTTCCTTAGTTTAAGCAGTCAGTTTAAAAAGTGGTACTGAAAGCAAGAAAAATTACTTAAAGGATCAGTTACATTTAAAATGATGAAATCAATAACAATATTTTCTCTGAGATTCTTTCTGTCTGATAAGCAAAATCTTTGCTTAAAAGCCCCATTAAATTTTAATCACAATCTGTGTGCTTTAGCAATTGATAATTTCTGGACAGCTGTCTTCTGCTTTGTTTAAGTCTTATATTCCTTCTGTTTAAGTTATGCCTTTTAATAGCTGGATTAAGTACATGTGGTTTTAAAATATTATTAAAATCTGATCATATTTTATCATCTTCCAATAGTACCTTATGGCTTCATATTCCTTTACAAAATATTAAAACTGGAGGAAAGACCACAGGGTGTGGTTAAATTACTGACATTTATATTAGCTATTTTACTTGACCTCAGTTTTTTGAATGTATGCACATAGGTAAAGATTCATGCACGTGATCTTAAAATAAATACTCTAGTTTTCGACTATGAGACAGAGTCATCTCTTACTCAGCATAGTTTACCTGATGCCTAATAATTTTTTCCACCATATATTTAAATATTGAAAAATAGAAATTTTCAGTGACTTACTAAATAATTCTTAAAGAAAGTTTTTTACATATTCAATAATTAACTTGGTTCTAAGAACCTGTGGCAATCAAATGCATATGACACCTTTCAACTATAAAGGCATCATTTAAGTATGAGTACTTCTTCACTGAGCACAGATTATGTAACAGCCAGTTGAGCAATTATTGCTATTTTATAGTTCTCTGTGTGTGTGTTTCAAAGGAGGAGAATAAAGAACAATTATCTTTCAAATACTTTCTCTGATTTCATTCCTACTCTCTAATAACCTAAGAGGACTGCCCAGACTTAAAACCAATAATGTCTTATTTATTATAGGATGACTTTTTAAGGAATCAATATGTTCAAAGATAGGCTGTGCAGTTAAGTTTTGAAGGTTAAAATAGCTGACATGGTGGTCATATTATATTGTCTTGTGGTAAAATATTTTCATTAGGTTATTCTAATGTTATTTTAATTCAACTAAATCAATAAGGTTAACTGCATTTATCAACATTAGGGCCTAAGAAATTTATACCAATTCAATGGCATAATTTATACATTAATATTTACTTTTATCTTTGCATCTGATGCTAATTAATTAAATACTTCTGCTGAAACTAATAAGTAATAATTAGATAAACACATTGCAAAAACATGATTTGAAAGAAGCAGATTGAGGTGGCTTGGGAATATAAGTAGCCATATAGTATGTCAATTAAGAGAAAAACTGAAATATTCCAAATATGTCCACAGTATGTCCAAATATGTCTGCAATATGTCCAAATATATGCACAATATTGCAAAATTTAAAATAGTGCATATTTTAACATATATAGATATAACATGGACCTTTAGAGTGGTTATCTGAAAATAAAGAAATTATTGATAATGTTAATTTGATGGTATAATGTATACCATATTTAATCAAGTCAAAACATGTCCTATAGATAACATAATTTCAGATACGTATGAATTCTATAAGACTGGTAAATTATTCAACCATAAATGGGCACCAGGTTCCCTTAAATAATGGTTGCTGTTTTGATCGTGGAGGGTATTGGAATAAGCATATTTTAAAATGATATTGCAAGCCATGTGCACAATATATGACATTTTTAACATCAAAAATGCATCATAAAGAAATTTAAGGATATGTGTTACAAAGCATACAGCAAGTAAAATTTCATTTCCCTTGAAGGTATAATTGCCACAAGTTACTAATGTCAGAGTTGTTTTTATCTTTATTTTCTCATCATCATCATTTTTTAGTGTTCTATATTCCAATCTGTTTTGTTTAAATGCAGTTTAAACTAAAACTGCTTTTACAAAATAACCCTAGAAAACTATTTAAAAAATCACAAATCCTTCCAGGGACTTAATGGGAAATAAAATCATTTTAATATGATTTTTCTCAGTAATTTTTAAAGCATTTTTTTTTCTAAAATGGGAATTTGACACTATCCCTTTTATTCCGCTCTATGATGTGGCTCCTCCTATTATTAAACTTTATGGTTTGAAGTCTTTCTTATTTTACTGCCTCTAACATATTATGTTACTTTTTAAAGAAAAGGTGAACATATTAGCATTATATAACATGCTAAAGTGACAAAGAGTTAAAGATTTCAGATTAATACTCTAGCAGTTTGCCATTCTGACAGCAAAAGCCAAGCTAGTGCTTAAAAAAAATGCAAGTTTGAAAAATGCAAATGGTGTTATCCAAATATGCAGCCATATGTCCATAATACACATATTTTTGGGAAAAAAATTTGTAAAGAATTCTATCACAAAATTGTATCTCAAAATGGTGCAAGCCTTATTTTTTATATTGTGTTACCATGAACATAGTAAAATGTTGAAATTATGTTGCAAAATCTATATATATTATAGTGGGAAATACATTATTTTTTAGATTTTCATGGAAATTTGGCTCTATGATTTAATAATCCATTTCAAGTACATGTTCCACTTCACCTATATTATAGTTAACAATATTGTCCAAAATTTCCACGTTTTAGTCATAAAATTTTCTATTCAGACTAGTGAAGTTTGAAACATAGTCTCTTCAGACAAGTTAATCGTCCTTGGGAAACGATGTCTATCACTGAAGAAAAAAATATAATTAGTCTAAGTACTGTTAAGCTGTGAAATTTGGATAACCTTTAAGCAACTTTGCTCTGTTGATCACAGCATCAACAACAATAGAAGGGTGGGAGCCAAATGCAAGTAGTGAAACCTCCAACAGGAAAATATCAATTAATCTATTTCAATAGAGTTGAAGTATGGGTAATCCTCTCATTAAATAGTTTGAACCTTTTCCCAAGTAAACAAAGAAGGGATAATGAGTGATGTAGTCTTGACTTGTTTACATGGGGAATCTTCAAGAGGCTTAGCCATAACCCCTCAAGACAGAGGTCTTCTTAGCCACTGGTCACTAATTACCCTCTTTTACGGGTATTTGTGTAAGCAAAAAGACTATGTTTTCAGACTTAACCTAAGAGCACCATTTAAAGTGCTAGTATTTTATTCTTAAAACAATATATTAAGCAGTGCTAAAATCTATGGGATCCTCACCAACCCCCTCCCTGCCTCTAAACAAATAAAAAATATTTCCAATATACATTTCAATACAAATACATTTTCTTAGTTTCTGTTAAAAAATCTACTTTCATTTTAAGAAACAATTTGTTTAGCTTCTACAAATAAGCTCTTAGTATCGATTGAACTATTGCAGCACCCTCAGACCTCCAATTGCTATGACAATTCTGGGTTGGAAGGAAGAAGAGAGAACTAGAATTAACATCTGTTGTGTCATCTGCCAACCAATTTGCCCTTGATATTTAAGCAATTTAAAAGTAAATACATTCTTTAGTCCACTTGTCACAATGTAAATGCCATTTAAAAATCACTTAATGCTTTCCAATTTCTCTATGGTACAAACACCCATAGTAGTTAATAGTCATTACAAACAATTTTAATGTACCAGGTATATGTCTGCACTGAACTTAAAGGAAGAGAATCGCACCATGGTATTTACCCAAGAACTAGATTTCTTACTATGCTCACTGAGCATATCTGTGACTTGATACATATTAAGAATGTTAATACCAGTAAGTACACTGTCTGCAACACCACTGTTGCCATTTCTAGAGCATTTTCTGTGTAAGAAGTGACAGATATTCAACTCAATAGCACGGAAACTTCTTATAAAGCGGTGGTCAAAATGATAAGAGACAAGAGACGTGAAATTCTTAAGTCTAACCCTAGTAAAACTACTTAAATAACTTTTGGTTTTTTGTTCTTTCTTTTCCTTTCTTTCTTTTTATATTTCTTTCTCTCTTTTTTTTGCTAATGACTTGTTTTCAACAATTCACATGGACTCTCTGAATTCAGCTGTGTAAATTAAAATATGAGAAGTATAAAAGTGCTCAATGAAGTTTGACACAAAGGGAAATTTAACATGCACAGGTCTATAACCTGGAATGCCTGTTTTCTTTCTAATGTAAAACATTATCATGTATTTTGAAAGTAAATTTTATTCAATATAACAGCAAATAAACTGTGAATACATATAATTTATGCATTCATTTATTCTTAGATTTCTATGATATTCTTGAGGATAAAACTTAGCCACATTGGCAGAAAACAGAGAAATCTGTGGCTTTATCAATTGTGTCCAGTGTTTTGGTACCATTTCATCTTGGAAACAACATTGGATTTTAACATTAGAAATTTGTTTCTAATTCTGCTGAATGTTTTATGTGCCATACAAAACTTTGAAAAAACCCACTAAATTATTTTCCTAAATCCAGATATAGCTAATTATGTGACAGTAGAGAAGTTGCCTAACTGTAGTTTCCTTATGTATAATTTAGAGATTTTATTCAGACATCTCTAAGAACACTTTAAACTCTATGTCTATGAATGCACTGCAGATATGAGTGAATCACAAAATCATACATTCTTATTCCTTTTAATGTGTTCAGTAGTTTCATTATACTCTATTAATGGAAATTTGTCTTATTCTAATAAAAGTTAGCAGAATAAATATGTGCAAACAGTGTATGAACAAATATATGTCATACTGTTCATACTGTTAGAATTGATATGACTCTAGGAAAAAATAGAATGTCTTTTTAATAAAATACAGAGTTGATGTTTTGCCCTTCTCCCGATGTAGTTAATAGTTAAGAAGAGAATGAATTATTTGTAGTGACACAAAAGCTCCTGTGCAGGAAATCTTAGTCAAAGTTTACTTTTGTTATGCTTTGTGTGGCTGATGAAATTCCACAGCGTGTAAACACAAAAAAAATCATACTTATTAAAATTACACACAAAATATCCTTCTGCCCTTATGCTTGTTTATTTTTCCAAGTTTCTGTTTGTTAGAGATTGTCTATTATTGGAAAATTAATTTAGAGATGCATTTACACCTACACAGTCACCCATTTGATTTCCAGATAATGTGGAATAGCTCACTGTTGGTTAAATTAGAGTTGTTTTGGACAATTAGCATATACTTGGGTTTAGCTGATTTGCATATTTCTATATGTATTACTAGAAGCTTCTTTCTATGCCACTCAAAACTTCATTACTTGGTGAGATCTTATGTTATAGTTATGACTACAATTAAAAGAACACTGACCTTACCAATGTAAATAAACCTCACTCTTTTAAAGTAGATTTTCTGTTAGTCATTTGTGTTTCTGAAGAATATATCTGACCTCAGGGAATATCAGTGTCTTTGTCTATCTGTTTTCTATATATTCTAGAAGGACATATTATTATTATTATTATAAAATAAGTTAGTATATTTATTCCATCATAGAATGGAAAATTTATGAATTTTAAATGCGCATATTTGAATCTCTAGGTTAGGATGTTTTGTAATTGTTAGCATGACCTGACAACTAAACATGAGCAATGTTATCATCTTCTTATTTATATTATCTGTAATGCAAACCACAGTTTCATAATCCTCAGAAGGATCTTAATGCTTGCCAAGTACGCTTTCCTCTGACACTCTTAAACAAAATATTTTCATGTTATTATCATGCCATGTGACATAAAATTTTTAAAATGCCTATCCTAGTTCCTAAGGCTCTTATTTCTCAGAATAGGCAAACTAAATTTTATGTATAATTTATGAATAGGTCAGAGCTTGATAAAAAAGAGAATTAGGTCATTTATTTTGGAACTGACTGTATTTTTTTTCAAAACATGGCAAGAGCATGTCAAAATTGAAGAAAATTGTTCATTGATCTAAATAAGATTATTATAAATTGTTCATCATTAAACCACATACAGCCCCACAGATTCCAGCTTCACCTCAATACCAGCCAACCTGAGTTGCCAGGGAGAAAGGAGGCTCTCGTGATTCTATAAAGAGAAGATGAAGAACTGATCCGTACACAGAAACAAGCTCAGGAAATACCTCAGGAGCATTATTAGAAGCAAAAATCAGCCATCTGACTTTATCACCATCCACTTCCCTGGATGGCTTTGAGAAACTGAGTTGAAACTTGAAAAAATACTTTAGTTTTATTATTTAAATGGAGGAGAGAATTTTGTAACAGATCACACTTAGGAAAAGCTTCCCTTGTAAGGTTCTTAATTCCTTGCCTGTTTTCATAGTGAGGAAAGGATAAACCCATAGTCTTTCAATTCCTGCTGTCTTTTCTCTGAGTGAGGGGGAATTAAACACTTCAATTAAGTAGAGAAAGAAAAGTCACAAGTGAGTCACTAAGTAGAATTAAATCTGTTCTTTCATCAAAACTTTCTATGACTCATCAATAGTTTCTTCTTCTCCACAGTATACCATGGTAAAGTCACTGCCTTAGTCACTCTTATCAAGGGAGAACTACATTTGAGTTCATTTCTGAAAATGAAGTCATAGGATTTCCCTGAGTGAAAAATCATGAACTATATTAACTCAGTTTGCATACATCCCAAATAAGGCAGGAAAAAAACCCCTGATTTGCAACTGTCGACATCACAAATATATGTACAATTTCTAAGCTTGTGTTTCCTTCCTATTTGGTAAGGAAAAATATTTTCTTAATTCTGTGATTTCCAAAATTTTCTTACAAACATAGTTAATTCCTAGCATCGACTTAATAGTGTTAAGATATGCAAAGAGGCATAAAGAAATGTAGAAATCAGAATGTAATGGTATTTATAAAAATACCTATCTCCTGGGCCGGGGATTTAGCTCAGTGGTTCCACCACCTGCCTCACAAGTTTAAGGTCCCGAGTTTGATCCCTGGTACTGCACACACACAAAAAATATTATTTCCTTAAAAGATCCATATGAGGGAGGGGAAGGAGAAAGGAAAGAAGGGAAAGGAAAAATTATGGAAAAAAAGGGAAAAATGCAAAGAAAGTCTTTGTAAATAGGGAAGGGTGGAGGGAGTGAAGGGAACACAGGGAATGGGGAAAAAATAAGAAACAGGATACATCATGTACAGGTACAAGTACCCAGTGATTAACGTAAACACATTGTAAACCTAAAATGTACCAATAAAAGAATTTAAGCAAAAAAAATCCATATGAATTTGCCTCTTTGTAAATAGGAAACACCTTTACATTTGCATAGAAATACCATATATCAGAAAGGAAAAGAGGGAAAGGAAAATCTATGAGAAAAGAAAAAAAAAAGGAAGTGAAATCTATGTAAATAGGGAAGGGCGGAGGGGGTGAAGGGTGCACAGGTAATGGGGAAAAAATAAGAGCCAAGATACATCATGTACAGGTACAAATGAATTGTATACCTAAAATGTACCAATAAAATGTACCAATAAAATTAATTTAAAAATTAAAGAAAAAAAGAAATACCATATGTCATATACAGCATCATCAAAATCTACAGTGAACATTTAAATATAAATAAAAAATAATTACTATGACAGACACATTTGCCATTAATTTCTTTCAAGATACTCCTCCTTGCTTCAGATATTATATACTTATCCATTTTTCTTGCCACTTTCTGCAGAAGTTCTGGAAGTCAGTCTTCTTTTATGCCTATTCATGGCTGCCTTGATGTACTGAATGTATTCAAAAAGTTTATGGAAACTTGTGTCAAGAAAAAACATTATAGTTGCTTCTCATCCACCTTATTCACTAGATCTGGCTCTGTGCAACTTCTGACTCTTCCCCAAAATCAAAATGACCATAAAAGGTTAATATTTTGAATCAATTCAGGACACTGAGGCAGCCATTACAGTGCAACTAAAGACATTCACAAAAGGAACTTCCAGAACTGCTGCAGAAATTTTAAAAAGATGGAATAAGTGTGTTCAAAGCAAAGAGGAATATTTTGAGGGTAGTTAATGGCAATGTGTCTTCTACTGCAAAACATTTTAAAAATTTAATCATTCACTGTATTTTTTGATTACACTTCATATAGTACTCACTGATTTTTAAATTCAAGTTTAAACCTACAAAACTTTATATTATTAAATATAAAATTATCTACCTGTATGTGTATATATACTACATATAAAGATACATAAACATATGTATGAGAGAGAGGAGAGATTACCTTAATTGAAGGATAAGAAAAATTATACAAGAAACCAACAAAAATAATTTCTGAGGCCCTAGAAATTTATCAGGGTTTTTTCTGACCAAATTTTATCAAGACTTTAAAGAACAAATAAAATAATGGTCAGGTTAAAACTAAAATTGGTCTTTAAGTCAAATAGACTATTATTCTTTGCATATCATTCTGATTTAGACTCATCTATTTGAGACTTTGGGGGAAACTATAGTTATTTTAGGAAACTGCTCAATTTCTCTAAAATTATTACCAAAATGTAATAGCTATGACATTGTAGGTAAAATAGCTATGTTTGAATGGAAAAAAATTATATTGTCCTCAAACTTTAGGTATCTAGACATTGTTGAATAGATGTTGTATTTGAAAATATCCAAATGCTTTTTTGGGTGTAATAGATATCTTGACATCTATTTTAAGATAAAGTCTTAAAATTTATCTGTAAACTGGCCAAATTCTTTAATATAGCTTTGCTCTAATGGATTATCTAGTGCAATGCACCACTGCTTGGTTTGGGAAGTTTACAGGATGAGTCAAAGTCTCTTGTGCTTTAGAAGTTCATTCTGAAATATTCATTGCAACTTGAAGAAAATTCAGCAAATACAACTTTGGAGCACAAATCTCAGTAAAGGAATATCATGTCTTCAAAGTTCAGAAAGTGCTCTCAGTTTGACCTTTGTCCTATAGCAGGAAATAAAGGGTAGGACCATGTACTTTTTTCCTCTTTTCCTTATCCATGTTTCTCCGTTCTTGACCTCTCTGTCTTCCTCTATACAAGAGAAATGACCTTATTTTATCTCTCTAATCCTCCAATAAAGGCACTGAACCCAACGTCTTGGGGTTAATTGTTTGATCCTCTGGCCATCTTCCTATTCAAACCCTTTATGCTGTTTGAATTTCCTTCTGATTGTTTTCTTGCTTGCCTATTAGTTGGACCCTAGTTGGCAAAAATCAGCCAAACAAAAAGGACAGTCTTTTAAATATTGAATATATATATATATATATATATATATATATATATATTTCTTGAGAGTAACATCTTTCATTTAAATCTTAATCTAAAATTAAATTTACTACTGTTTGTAATGAAATCCTCAAAAGATTCTGTACAAAAGCTGGGCTAAATGATTGTTGGTAAAACGTTCCTCATCAATTTCTCAGTTTACTACCTAAGAGAATATAATAAAATACAATGATTATGCACACACACACACACACACAATCATATTTGAACTATATATAGTTTTCCATAAAAGAGGTATTTTAAAAGATTTTTAAAGTTATCTATTATTTTAAATGTACAAAATCACAAACTTTGATGAACAGGTATTTTAAATAAAAATTTGATTTTAACTTCTTTGTGTCAGTCCCAATAGAATTTACTTAAAGATCTAATTTATTCAAATACCAGTCAACACTACTCAGTTTCCTAACTATTTCTGAGACCTCAAAAATGTAAAAGAAATTAATTAAGACTTCATAGTGACTAGAGTAAGAGAGTTCAAATGCCCTGAGAGTACAATTTTGTGTTGATATTTAGCTTTATCTGTACGTACATATGTAGCATTGACTACACTGGTTCTCATCAGCTATATCTGCAGTCTTTTAGCGAAAGAATCAACAGCAGCACTTAAAGAGTTAGATTGCACAGATAAATTCCTCCAGAAAGCACAATCATTTAATTTTCAGCTCTTGGGCCTAGCCCATGTACAATAATATTAACAGTCATAAAGCGGGTTTCAAAGTGTATTTCTGATATACAATGTATGGAACATTTGAAGAAAGTAGAACCCTAAGTAGACATAACATATATACTTCCACAAAGAGGCTAAGGTACAACTAACTCAAATCAATGGTATTGTAAAATGGATAATCTCTGTGACTTGTTAATGTAAAATAGTAATAACCCACAAGCTTCAGAAATATCTCCTCAGAGTGTTTGTGAAATTTATATCAGATTTTTAAAAATTCAATCTCACAAATAGATTGACTATCATTCTCTTACAGTTGTTTTTTTTGGGCAAATTTTGAACTTTTTAGTGTACTTATGAGTAGGAAGTGTTGTTAGTGTATAAACAAAATAAAGAGGAGTGGAAGTAGATAGGGAGCTAACTCAAGGAAAAAATATCTTAAGTATGACTGAAAACTATGCCATTGTTCTGTTACAGAGAGTTTTTAAAACCTAATGATTGTGGCAAATTTTAGCTAAAATGGCTTGATATCAAGTTCTGTCTTTTGATAAAAAATTTTAAAATATATCAGTCTTTATCATTCAAAGGAAAATGACAAATAGATAAAAGACCACATTTTATCTAATGAATCACATCCTAAAAAATGACACTGAAGCATAGTAGAGACAGAATAAAGAATTCTTACAGTTAAAATTGCTATTTATTTGCATAATATCAACATCCTTATCTTAAAACTTTGATACGTCTCCATATTTTTTTTCAAAAAGAGTACAGCAGGAAAAATAGGTATATAGTTAAGATTCATGGATCTGAGAAAAGGTATATATGATGAAGTCTACTTATGTTGAATTAATCCCAAATTTACTTTTTCTTTAAAGTTTGAATATAAAACTACATCTTAGTTCTATACCAACAGGTAAAGCTATTGGTTGATAACAGAAAATATAATAATAGCCATCATATTCTGACATTTCTGTTGCACCTCTCACCTTGAGAAAAATCTAAGGAAGTCTGTCTGAAAGTCATTTTACACTCAGGATTTGCAAGCCCTGTTGAATCCAGTTACCTTCTAAGTTAGCTCAAAATATAAGCAGACCTCTTCAGCTCTGTGCCTACCAACCCACATAGATGACACTTGCAAAGAAGACCTCTAAGGCCTTCTAAGTGATGGCCAACTGGTCAAAAAAGTTGACATCATTTAATGAACCATATATTGGTCATAAAACCATTAACCTCTCAATCAAACAGAATATTTATGTCATGAAGTTTTAAGGGTCTCATTAGATTATACAATTCAATTCTCTACTGGCTGCAGGAAACTCACAGCATTTCTGTTGTAACTCTTGACTTAACATCCCTGCTAGATGGGCAATTTCTAATTGGCAGACAATTACCTACTGTTATCATAGCTTTATTCATTAGTCTGATTTTTATATAGCAAAAGACATATAAATGTAAGTTCTTGTTTTTTAAGGTTTTACAGCTGATGAATAAAAACATGTAAGCATCATAAAAATACATTATGTTAAAATACAGTCTTACAAGTACAGTGGTAACAAAAGTAGAAAACAGAGCCAGGGATTTAGCTCAGTGGTTCCCGTGCCTGCCTCGCAAGCACAAGGTCCCGAGTTCAATCCCCGGTACCAAAAAAAAAAAAAAGTAGAAAACAGCCAGTTTATGTGGCCTTCAAAGAAGGCTTCATGAACATGAAATACTTGGATAAAATACTAAGCAAAATGCAACAAGTTATAAAATTTATTTCTATTATTATCACATTATGTAAAGAAAAAAAATTAAAAATAAAAAGATCAATATATTAACATGATAACTTTGCACAGGAGAATGATAGGTGATTTTTTTCCCCTATTACCTAGGCAGGGGAGCATGAAATACTTTGACACACTGGGAAAAAAAAGTCAAAACATCAGCAAAATGTTTGACACCTAGAATAAAATGCAGTGAGTTGACTTGAGGAGGAAGTGAATTTTTCTCATAATTACCCCATTTCTACTTTAATTAGCTAACTTCAGTAAAGATAGTTTTTATTTCAAAACAAGAAGAGATAAAGATTACCCAAAGCATCTACCACAGAAATGAACTTAATAATTCAACTACCTTTACAACAGATAACATACAAGCTGTCACAGATGAGTGTTTGTGAGCTTCTAAACTAGAGCATGCAGGCATGTGGAACAGTATTTGCACTAACACACTCCTTGTGAAATGAATTCGAAAGACTTCTGAGTTGTCCTGAAAAAAAAAATCAGCCTCCCACAGCTGGCTTCTCTATTTTTGGCTTCTCCTATCCCTGTTTTCATGGCAGCTGAGAAATATTACTGTGAAAAATTATCTTTTATTTTAGTCTTGAAAAATAACTCAACAGAAAACCCTGCAACTTCAGCAGGAGAGGCTAAGAGTTCCAGATTACACTGTGGAAGTGCATTAATGGACCAACCTTTGGGAAAGAGAATGTTATGTAAAATAATATGTTCTACTTATGTATGACTTTCCCAAAGCGTATGCTGTTTACATATAATGCATAACAAACATATTTCACCAAAGTTAATATGTCCCCTAGGAATAATTACATAAAATAGGTGTGTAATCAATCTCATACATAGAAAAGGCACAGTGGAAAAAAAAGATTAATCTACCACCTTTCAACAGAAACAAATGATTAACACATCTATTTGAAGATGGGAATAACATTCAGTTTTTTTGAGTTTCCTTCTAGACTTTCTTATTAATTATGCATACATATAAAACTAAATGATTCATGACATAAATTTTGAAAAGTGTAACTTCCACATTTGATTCAACAAATTGGCTAAAAAAAAGTCAGGATTGTAGCTGTATTATCTGAACCACACTTGAAAGAGTAATGACAAGTTACTTGGGTTTTATTGACTCAATCAGATCATATGGTGAGTCATTTCCAGACATATCGATAAATTCATTGATTCCTCTCATTCTTGTAGTCACTGGACTATAGAAAAAAGGATCAGTAGCCATTTGACCTTCATTGTGTATTAAACAAACACCAGATGGCAAGGATTCATTTAGGAAATCCATTCTTTCTTCTTCATAGTCATGTTCACACTGTTGCTTCCCACTGAGTCTTTATCTCTGTTTGTCATGGTGCCAGAGCTGCCTGCATAGCACCTTTCATGCATCACAGCTTTCAAATCTTGTCCCATTAGTTTCATTTTGTTTCCATCATAAATAATCTCCCACTTTCTCATACACTCTTTCATTATCTAATAATGGACTGGGTCATTATACAAAGGAGCTGAGTATTAAAGGGTTAGTGAGTACAGTTTGTCCACTTGGTTTCTGGCCAGTATGCAAACTTTTTATTAAACAGATAAATTTATACAGCTTTGAAAAAGGAGACTCAAAGCCTACAAACATCCTTATCCTGCTAACAAGTTTTCAGGAGCACTAGACATATTAAAAAATGAGGATATTTGAGCCTCAAATTGGAAACTTTAAAGCATTAGACTATGAGCATTAACTTAATTCGACCTAATTATTTCAAGAAACACACAAAAGCAAATACCCTGTCTTCTGAAAAATTCCACCACTATTTCTCTCCTTGGCCATTTCCTAGACTCATTTGGACATGAGCCAGCCAGCTAGAAGTGTTTAGATGCTGATAAGCATTAACAAGCCCAGGCACTCCATTCTGAGGCACATCCTATGAGTAAATTTCACAGAGTCTAAGAAGACTTGTTTTTTGGACAATGTTGTTTACAGACAAAATGAGAAAGCTGGACTTTGGGTAAGATTTATTGCCAGAACTGCAAAGTTTACTAGAAACAAGGAATATTCCCTGGTCTAAGCAGAGTGGCCCTTCAGTATTCACTGGAAGTTAAATGTTAAGCAAATAAAGTATACTAACAGAATTTTTCTCTTACTTAATACGGAAAAACTTAAGACTTTTAGAATGAGTGCTTAGGATGCTGAGAATATGTCAGCACTGAGTTAAGTCATCCCAGCCTTTTATTCCCACGGGCAGGCCAATTATCAGGGGATAATTGGACTGATAATGAGCATTCTGACTGGTCAAGAGGTCTCTCTGGGGCTACTGCACCCCTTTCCCTTATAAGGCTGTCCTCTGAGTCAAGAATGGCACGTTATAAATGGGAATTCTTAAAATAAATAAATATTTTTGAGAAAAATCAATTTGCATTGATTAAAAATAAGGTGTTGAATGCTAAATTTATTTTTAAATAAAGGAACAAGAAGAGAAGCTATTTAGTGTAACACAATGGAGGTAATTCAACTGTTTTGTTTGTTTTTGTACAATATTGTTATTATTTGAAATTATTTTAACTGTATTTAGAAAAATAGAAAAGGAAGACTCACTCATGATCTCATCTTCTTAATAGAATCAATTTAATAATTTGGAATTTGAAGTATATATTTACAGCAAAGTCAAAAGTAGCATTTGTGTAAGCAATTATTCTATTATGTATTTTTTTATGTTCACAGTAAACTCATATTAAGCCCAGTCTATATTAACATATTTTACTGAATATTTTATGTCTGGAGTACTTTTTCCTCCCATCCTCTAGCACTTAAATTCTATTTCATCTTTGATTTCAGCTTGGTTTTCATTTCCTCAGAGTGTTTTCTTTACTTCCTTAGGCCAAATTCTTACTATGCATCCTAAACATTGCCTCTTCCTAGCCCTTAGCATTGCAAATCATTATTACATTGACGTCTGTCTCTTGCAGTGAACAGTAAATTCCATGATGGCAAAGTGACTCTTCTTTTGCTTAATAATATATTCCAGAATATCACCTAGTACATAGTAAATGTTCAATAAATAATCACTGAGTGAATGAACAGACATATGAATTAAGGAATTTTCTGTATCATTCTAGATTTTGATATGTGAAGAAATAAGAGAAAGTGCTCTGGGTACTGACCTATAAGTAATAATACATTTAGATAAGGGTGGCATATTCTCTGCCATTCCCATAATCTACCACTTCACATGTTCTTGTCATGGGCCGAGGATTTAGCTCAGTGGTTCCACCACCTGCCTCACATGTTCATGTCAACTATGTCTCTCTATACATGAAGAAAATGACTGACCTATAATCTGGTGAGTGGCTATATAGAAAAAACAATAAGAAAATGTAGAGAAAAAGAAACTGCCTAAAGATCCCAGTAGAAATTGTTGATAATTATTTACCATCTATATTGTTTTCCTCTGAAAGTACAAGAAACATTCTTTCATGGATTTCAGGATGACATCTACTTTCATATATAGTTCCTCAGCTCAGAAAGGTTATAAACCTAAAAAATAAATTAAAGAAACTAATTACATAATATTTGACTTCACAAGTTCAAACTACAGATTAAAAAATAACCAATCCTTTCCAATGTGGACATCAAATTATGGACTGTCTCAGATACAAATTTAAATTTCCCCTAAATGCTGTCCCATTTCTAGGTAACATTGACAAACCTCATTTGTGTTTCAATTTCATCTCAATTGCTGCTATAACCTGAAGTCCTTTCTTATAAAGTATGGAAATTTTGTTTTTAAAGAACAAATAATTTCATACCTCTGTTATAACAATTGCAAGCCCAATTATATATCTATAGGAAAATAAGTGGTATGTTTTATTAACACAGCACCTCATAGATATGGCATTATAGGTTTTAAAATTCTGAAAATTTAAATTGTTCATAAAATACTAGACAACTAGGCCATATTTTTAAAAATATGAGTA
Organism: Heterocephalus glaber; assembly: GCF_000247695.1. The sequence goes on along the minus strand of NW_004624820.1, from coordinate 3,103,869 downwards.
AACTATTTTTTTTAATTTTTTTGCCTCATAAGGAAATTGTGCAGAAAGTTCAGAGAGGTCCCCCTTACTTTCCATTCCCACAGTTATGTAACCTTTCCCACCTCCAACCTCCCTAGAACAGTGGTTCATATGTTACCAACACTGACCCTACAACAACACAGTATACATCATCCAAAGTCCACAGTTTATATTAGGGGTCACTTTTGGTGTTGTATAGTCTATAGGTAAATAATGGCATGGATCCACCATTTTAGTACTGTACACAATTTAATTACTCTAGAAATCTGTGCTCTAGCTATTGATCTCTCCCTCCCCAACTAAATCCTGGTAACACTAATATTTTTATTGTTTCCATAGATTTTCCTTGCATTTAGCATGATGGGAACACATCATTAAATAAAAATGTATATACTATATGACTCCAAATATATGATACACTGCAGTGTGTTGCTTTGTTTATTTAGCAAATGCATTTACTGTCTCTGTATTTTTTCATGGTTTTGGAGCTTATTTTTTCAATGAGCAGTATTTCATTATCTGGATGTACCACAGTTTATCAGGTCAAGTTTGGGCAATCATGAATAAAGCTGCTATAAACATTTCTGTGTAGATTTTTATGCAGATTCAAGGTTTCATTCCTCAAGTAAATATCAATGAACACAATTGCAGAATTTTATGGTAAGAGCAAAAAGTCACCAGTCTGTCTCCTATGGCATTATCTTATATTCTCTTCATCAAGGAATTAGAGCTCTTTTTTCTCTACATCCTCACCACCCTGTGGTATGGTCAATGTTTTGGATTTAACCATTCTAATAGGCATGTAGCAGTATTTACATCAATCTTTTAATGTTCAATTCCTTATAATACATGATAATTAACATCTTCTATTGCTTTGTGCATATCTTCTTTGGTGAAAACTGTTCAAGTCTTTCGACAATTTTTAATTCAATTTATGGGTTTCCCTATTTTTGAGTTTTAAGAGTTCTTTTATATTTTGGGAAACAAACATTTATCCAATATAGATGTGTCTTTTCCATTTTCTCTGTTTTTATTTTTCTTCTGTTTACATTGTAATTCACACAGCAAAAAAGTGTTTAATTTTAATGAAATTTGCCTTCTAAATTATTTCTTCATGCTTTGTGCTTGTTATGTTGTATCTAGAAGTCATAGCCATCATCAAGGTCATCTAAATTTTCTCTTGTGTTGTCTTTCAGGAGTTTTAGAGTTTTACATTTTACTCGTAGGTCTGTGATCCATTTTGAGTTGATTTTTATGAAAGATGTAAGGTTTATATATCCACTCATTCTACCATCATTTGTTGGAAAGACTACCTTTCCTGGATTGCACTGCCTCATGCCCTTCGTTAAAGATCAGCTGACTATATTGGTGTGTTTCTGAACTTTCCATAATAATAGTCATAACAGTCATCATGGATCTGTCTTTTCTTTAGGCAATACTGCTCTGTCTTTTTTACTTTATGTAATACAAATTCAAATTTATTTTAACTGATATATAAAAATTATACATATTTATAGTGTACATTATGATATATAAAGTGTGTAATGTTTAAAACAGATTTTAAATATGTACTTCCTCAAATATGCATCATTTGTGATAAGAACATTTTAATTTCTATCTTCTAATTTTTTGAAATATATAGCACATTATTGTTAACTGTAGTAATCGTAATATGCTCGATTACTGTAGTTTTATGGGGCTTGTGCATTTGAATGTGTCAGTTTTCTGTCATCATCTCCCTTAATTGTCAGATACTTGTTCTGGAATCTTGCTGGTCTTAGGAATATTTAGCAAATATGCAAGATAACTTCCTGTGACTTTGATTGAGATTTCATTCAATCTATGGAGCAAGATGGGATGCACTGTTCTCTTGACAATACCTAGTCTTCCTATTCATGAACATGGAATATTTCTTTATGTACTCAGTTCTTTGTATTTTCCATCAAAGTTTTATAGTTTTTTTCATAGAGATCTTATATATATTTTGTTTGATTTACACCTAAGCATTTCATTTTTAATATTAATATAAATGTCAATGTGTTATAAATTCCATATTATTTTTTCACTACATTGGAATGCAATAAACTTTTATATATTAAGCTTTTATTTTTCAACCTTGCTAAATTTGTTTATTAGTTCTAGGAATATCTGTCAAATTTTGGATTTTGTAAATAGGTGATTATGCCATTTAAAATGAAAGATAGTTTTTATTTCTTCTTCCTCTGAATGTATACTCTTTATTTCATTTTATTTCCTTACTATCTTGTCTATGATGCACAATGGTGAAAAGCAGTGGTAAGAAGGAATGTCTTGTCTTATTTCTGATCCTATTGAGAAAACTTTGAGTTTCTTACCATTTAGCATGATGCTAGCTGCAGAGTTTTTAAAGATACTGTTTGCCAGGTTGAAGAAAATCTCTGCTACTCCTAGTTCACTGACAACTCTTATGAATAAATGTGAGACTTGGCAGATGCTTTTTCTGCATCTACTGATATGATTATGTGTCATTTTTAGCTTGTGATGAATTACATTAATTGATTTTCAAACTTTTAATTCCCTTTTATAACTGGGATAAATTTTCCTCATCATAATGTGTAATTCTGTTTATCAATTATTTGATTTTATTTGCTAATATTTTTGAGGAATTTTGCACCTCTGTTTATGAGAGATATTAGTCAATAGTTTACTTGTCATGTTTTTGTCTTGTTTTAGAAATAGATATTTGCCTGGCTTCACAGAATTAATTAGAAATTATACTCTCTGCTTTTATTTTCTGGAATAAATTGTAGGGAATTGTTTTTTTAAATAAAATATGTGGCAATTCACCAGTGAACCCAACTGGACCTAGTACTTTCTGTTTTGTAGCAATATTAATTAGTGGTTACATTTCTTTAATAGATGCAGAAGTATGTAAATGATCTATTTCTTCTTGTGATTTTCGGCAGATGCCTTTTAAGGAGTTGATTACTATTATCTAGGTTAATAAATTCATGAACATCTAGATATTAACATGGCAACATTAGTATTTCATGTCTTTTCCCTTTATTTCCTAATTCCCCTTGTTAAATGTTTATCAATCTCATTGACCTTTTCAAGGAACAGGCTTTTGACTTCTTTAATTTTCTTTATTACTGTTTTATATTTCACTGATTTTTTCTCCAGTTTTGATTTCTTTCTTCCTCTAACATTGGATTTAATTTTTTCTACCTAGTTTTGTTAGATAATTGATCTTCAATCTTCTTTTTTTTCTAATATTCATTGTTAATGCTATAAATTTCCTTTAAGCACTGCTTTTGCTGTATCACACACATTTTGATAAGTTGTATTTTCTTTCAGTTTAAAATATTTCTGAATTTCTCTTCGGATTTATTCATTGGTCCAATAGCTATTTGAAATGTGCCATTTAATCTCCAAGTATTTTGGAGGTACGAGGGATTGAACTCAGGACCTTGCACTTGCCAGGCAGGCACAGTGCCACTGAGCTACAGCTCCAGACCTGGAATTTTCTAACAATCTATAATCGATGGTCTGAGAGCAGGTATTGTATAATTGCCATTGTTTTCAATTATTTAGGTTGTAACTTGTGGCCCAGAATTTGGTCTATCATGGTAAATGTTCCATGTAAATGAGAGAAGAATGTGTATTCTACTACTGTTGAAGCAGTCTAGAGATGTCAATTATATTCAGTTGCTTGATGGTCCTGCTGAGATCAACTATATCCTTACTGACTTTTTGCCCACTAGATCTGTCCATCTATGATTAAAAGAATATTAAAATCTCCAGGTGTAATAGTACACTCATCTATTTTTCCCTTGTAGCTTTTGGCTAATTTATTTTAGGACTATTTTTAAGCACTTATACACATTAAGGATTTTCATATATCATTGGAGGGGAAATAGAAGCACTCTATGAAATCTGAATAGATTTCAATCATTTGGTGAGCAAATGGCCCTGTACTGTGAACTAAACAGTGCTTCACAGTTTCCCCTCTCTTTTTATGTGGCCCTAGATGGCTAGAGGGGGCTGGAGTTATATATTTACCTTCTCCAGGTAGGTTAGTTTCTGATATTACCGCAGTAGGCTGGGATCTGGCAAAACATTATGTTTCTTGTGGGTAGGCCTTATTAAGAAGAACAAAATGCTCCAGCATATTTTAAAATGGTTCCCTTTCCCCTTCTGCTGGAAGCATGAGATGAGTCTTCTCTAGTATTTACTGTGAGGGTCTGGCAGATCTCTTGGACATATACTGTAGCTCATCTATGACTCAGTTCTCCAGGAAGTTTTTACTCTTAGTCTTTTCCACACTGGTCCTTTGCAATTTGTAAAATATGATTTTAGCCTCCCTCCCCTGCACAATCCCACAGATGTTTCTCTTCATAGCTTCTGCTCTCGTAAGTTATTCAATGCATTTGCCTATTTCTCCAATGTTAGGCACAGTGGTTTGTTTATGACCTCAATTTTTTATGAAATGAATAAGTTGATTTTAATTTTTTGCTTATTAGGATGAGGAGGTGAGTAAATATAGCTAAAACTGCAAAGTGGCAAAGCACTTGGAGACATAAATCAAGAGACATAATGTGCAATTTCCTAGCCAAGTTATAAGGAAGTCTCATGAAAGAGCTATGTTATGGACAGAATTGACAGCATGGAGCTGGAGCAATGACACTATTTTTTGTTTTTGTTTCTAAATATAAGACTGTAACTAGGGATTCTCCCCTAGCTGGCGAGCCTTCACAGGTAGGAATCATGACAGAACATAGTAGCCTTACAGATGCGATGGCTTTTTTATGACTTCCGTATCACTACGAAAGGCATACAGAGAGGGCCTTTGAAATTAAGCTGTTCATGGAAAGACCTCCATCATACATCCTGCAGTATTTTCAAACTGACATTTACTATCTACGTTTTTCACACTGGTCATTTTTCCCTTAAGGTAGTAACTACAAAATTCCCAGAACTCCCTTTGTTTGTGAGTAATCTGACCCTCTAGTATGCTGCAATCGGAAAGCAGCCTTCTTGCTCTAACCCCGCCTACTCATTCCCTCACTGGCTTCTCTTTATTTTTCTCAGTAGCACTGTTCATCACATCATATTATACACACACACACCCGTCCACACTAGAATATCTCCTACCCTTCACTAGAACAAAACCTCTATGAAGTTAAGAACTTTGTCTCTCGGTCCTAAGATAGTGTCTGTCATATAATAGAAATATTGATCGAAAAAACAATTCATTCACAAGTAAAATGGCTCCATGTCTAGAATGTCAATTAGTTAGGATAGTTTTAAGATTTAATTGGCTTACTTTATTTGATTAAAAAACATATTCAGTCAAAATGTCACTATGTAAGTATAATTTATATGCTATTTTTCACTAATATGTTTATAGGTAAAGTTATTTGCACTTCCCAGAAATATAGACACCACGATACATTACACTCAAATTTTGGAAAACTGTATGTACCAGAATGACCTAAATGAGGTTCAGTAATTTTTCAAATATTGTGCTAGTATAGAAATGCTTATCCGATGTAATATTTTATATGTATTGCTAAAATAAAATGTATTGATAAAATAAGACTATTTTATGATCCTGAAGGTAAAAATATAAATTACACAGTAAAATTGAAGTTTAAAATGTTAGGTAGAATGGTCTATTCTTTCATCCATCATAATAAAGTATAAATCTGGAAGCTTTTGGTTGCTTCTATTCTAATTTTGACTCCTAAAATGGTTTATTTTTTGGGATGAATTATTTAAGCTATTTTTATATTCTACTTTTTATTAATTAAGTTTATTGGTACATTTTAGGTATACAATGTGGTGACATTCATCATTGGGAATTTGTACCTTTACATGATATATCTTGGTTCTTATTTTTTCCCCCATTCCTCTATCCTCCCTTCAACCTCTCTACCCCTCTCTATTTACAAAGACTTTATTTCTATTTTTTCCTTTTGTCATATTTATTCATTTCCCTTCTTTCCTTTCCCCTACCCCTCCTACTTCCCCTTCCCATTTGGACCTTTTCTTCCTATTTAAAACTATTATACATTTTGATCCTTATTTACACTTTTAGTTTCTCGCACTAGAGAAACTATTCGGTATTTACACATGTGTGTCCTGTTTATTTCACTTAAGAGTATGGCCTCAATGTGCATCCACTTAGCTATAAATGTCTCTATTCTTATTGTTTAGTGATGTAATAGTTCTATGAACACAAGTTTTTCTTGAGCTCTTTTCCTATTTAATGTGAATTAAGTAAAAATTTTATTTTAGGGCATTTTAGGACAGTTTTAGATTTATGAAAAATCACACTTCAGAGATTTCTAATGAAGTGTTTACCCAGTTGCCACTATTATTAAGTTTTTATATTTGTTACAATAAACAAGTATCAATATGCTAGTTTTAACCAGAGTCCATACTTTATTCAGATTTTCTTATCTTTTGTCCAACATATTTTTTCTGCTGCTGTTGTTCTAGAAACCCACTCAAAATATCCTAACAGTTACTTGTCACGTCACCTTAAGGTACTCTTCACTTTGGCAGTCCTCACCTTCTTGGTTACTGATGATCGGAGCAGTTTTGCGTACAAAGCAGGTATTGCATAAAATGTTCCTCTAACAGCATTTTCCTGATATATGTCTCATCATTAGACAGAGATTACATGTTTTGGGGAGGAAGATCATAGAAGTCTAGTGCTGTTTCATCAATTCATGTCAACAGCACATGTGCAGTGTGATCAAAACATGTGGCAAATACTATTATAGTAAAAGCCATGTTGGCGTTAGTCCCGCTCAAAATATTCCCCATTGTTTCAGATACACTTATCCTATCATTCTTGCCACTTTCTAAAGCAGTTCTGGAAGTCCTCTTTCATGAGTGTTTTTAGTTTCACTCACTGTAATGGTTATCTCAATGTTTTGATTGATCTGAAATTTTACTTTTCGTGCTCATTTTTACTTTGGGGAACAGTCAGATGTCAAATGGTGCCAGAACCAGTGAGCAAGGTGGATGAGGACACACTGTAGTTATTTTTTAACTTGTTAAATACTGCAGCAAACACGTTATCAGTGAAAAGTGATCAAGAGACAGTTTATGTCTTTTCTGAGGAATTCTGTTCCTCTTTGATATACCCCCTTCGGTGTGTGTGTGTGTGTGTGTGTGTGTGTCTGTCTGTCTGTCTGTCTGTCTGTCTGTGTTTAGTATTTTCCTGATTTAGAGTGCTGAAAGTTCATCTAGGCATATCTTATATTTTTTTCTATTCTAAGCCAAAAATATATCATTCCTCTGTGGAACTCTGGTTCTTTTTATTGGAGAGTGCTATTAAAAACCAAAACCTGGGTACCAGGTGTGCTTTGTTTTTCTAATGGATTTTTATTTTTTAAAGCATTCTTTTTAATTTTAATGTTATACAGCTAGATGTTAATAAATAAAACATACAAATATTTATTTCTATGAAAGAATAAAATAACATTTCATAACACAATAATTAGAGAATAATTGGTTAGAGAATAATTAGAGAATAATTGGTTAGAGAATAATGGTTAATACATTGTGTATCATAATGTTAAAAAAAAAGGCCAAAATGTTACTCAGAGTACAAATCATAGACAAAAATGACTCTCTTTTACAAAGAAGAAATAAACCAATAAAAAGACAAAACTTTGTTTTCAATGAACAATGCAATCAAATCTGTGCATACAGTTATCTTTAATATTGCTGTATGTAACCATCTATATCTATATTAAGTTAACATGACTTCATACTGATATCTGAACCCTAATCCATTATCAAACTGATAATTTTACCTTCCTCCCTTTGCTTATTTGTAAATTCTCATTTCAATAGCAAAGAAGCTGCCCCCCACTGCCCACTATCCATTTTCTGAACTGTTTTATTCCAGTACACGTGAATAATGGCATAAGAATTTTTAACCTACAGGTTATCAACTTAAGCATAGTGACTGTGCATAGTTCTCTTGCATTTAGACTCATACACTCTTCATTTCTAAAATTATTTGTCAGCATACTTCCCACAATTTCAATGAGCTTCTTTCATATTTTTGCAAGGTCATTGTGATGGTTAACCTTCATTATCAACTTGCTTGGATTACTGCTAGGAAATTATTAGAGCTTTGCCAGGTGTGGCCAGGTGTACCTGTGAGTGTGTTTTCAAAGATGATTGGCACATGGACCATTGAACGCGTGTGAGTGCTACTGTCCCATCAACTGAGGGCCTGGAGGAACAAACGCTGAAGGAGGAAGCAGGTTGTCCCATGGAAGCTCTGTTCTTGAATGGGTGCATCTTTTGCTGTTGGCATCACACATGGACATCAGGCTCCAGCTTTTGCAAACTTTAAATGTTGACTCGGTATCATCAACTCTACAGGTCATCAGCCTCAGACTGGACATCATTGGCCCCTCTTGTTCTTAGGCTTCCAGTTCCTTTTGACTGGTTTATCTGGCTCTCCAGAGCCATTGTGAGACTACCAGCCTTCAATCTTGTAAGAAAATCTAACAAATATATATGTAATATATATAATTCTATAACAAATATCTATTATTCTATAACATATATGTATATAATATATATATATATATTATATTGGTTCTGCTTCTCTAGGGAACCCTAACTAATACATTTATTAATACATTTATGTTTTTCATCATGCAATAAATTTCATCCTGAGAACTCAGAAACTCTTAAGTGATTTTTTAAAATTCATGTATTATTTTATTTTTCCTGCTCTACTGTTACTGAGATTTTGACAAATACATTACACATCCAACATTATAATTTTTAGTGAAGAGTTTCACTATACTCTAAATTTCCTCTACTTCATCTGTCTAACGGTTCCCTTTTATCCCTTGGTGACTAGTTTATTTTTTTCTTTTGCATTCTCTCTACCTTTCCCAGTAAGTTATATGATTGAAGTCATATAGACTGTAACCTTTCAGACTGACTTCTTCCACTTAAATAAATACCTGAGGTTCAGCCACATCTTCTTATGACTTGATAGTTCATTACCTTTTATCACTAAGAAACATGGACATATCACAGTTTATTTATCTAGTCTCTGTTGAAGACATCTTGGTAACTTCTGGGTTTGGGTGATAATGAATAAAATTATAATTCATTTTGTGTGGACATACATTTACAGAAAAATTGATGTAACAAATATCTAGGAGTATAATTGCTGGATCATGAAGTGAAGATTATGATTGGCGTTAAGAGGCTGTCCAGCTGGCTTCCAAACTGACTGCCCCATGTTGCATTCCCACAGGCATTGCAGGAAAGTTCCCACTGCTCCACACCCTTCCTACTGTTTGGCAATGTTTATTTTGTTTTAGTTTTACTCATTCCAATATGGGTATTGTGATATCTCAGTGTTCTTATTTGAATTTCCTAATGATAATTGATGTTAATAATTTTTCATATGCTTATATGTCATCAGTATGTCTGTTTCAGGGAGGCTTATGTTTTTATATTAAGTTTATGTTTAACTGATACATAAAAGAATATAAATTATAAATATTAAGAGGTATTATGAAAGGTTACTATATATACTGTAATTTTAAAAGTGGATAAAATAGATTTTATGTCCTCAAATATTTATCATTTCTTTCTGCAAAACATTTTAAAATCCTTTCTTTTAATTTTCTGAAATGCACAGTGTATTATTGTAATCCACAATCATCCCTACTATGCAAAAGCACCTCAAAGCTTCTTACTCCTGTCTAAAGAACAGTATCTGTAAATCACACTTTCCCCCTCTTCCTACTCCCCACTCTCCCTGGCCTCTACTTTTCTACTTTCAGATTCTATGAGATTTTAACATTTTTAGATTCTTCATATGAGTGATATCTTGTGATATTTATTCACCTATATCTGGTTTATATTCATCTATATCTGGTTTATTTTAGTTAACATAATGATCTTCACTTTTATCCATGTTGTTCCACAGGACAGGATTTCATTCTCTTAATGGCTCAATGTTATTCAAGTCTGTGTATCACATTTTCTTTTATTATGTTTTAATTCTTTTACTGGTACATTTTAGGTATACAACACGTTACATTTATCATTGGGTGCTTGTACCTGTACATGATGTATCTTGGTTCTTATTTTTTTCTCATTACCTGTGTTCCCTTCACCCCCTCCACCCTTGCCTATTTACATAGATTTCATTTCCATTTTTTTCTTTGCTTATAATTTTTCCTGTCCCTTCTTTCCTTTCCCGTTCCCCTCCCACCACCCCTACACCTTTGCTTTATATATTTATCAGTTGATGGAAGCTTAGTTTGTTTGCATTTCTTGACTGTTGTGAATAGTACTACAATAGACATGAGACTGAATTTTTTTGACAGATTGATTTAATTTCCTTAGGCTATTCTCCTAGTAGTGGAATTGCTTCATCATATAGTGGTTCTGTATATAGCTTTTTAAATCAGACTCTGTGTGTCATTTTCCACAATGGCTGTACTAATTGACATTCCCACCAACACTGTGCAAGAGTTCTCATTTTTTCCCCCATCTTTCCCTCATTTGTCTTTTTCCTTTTTGATAATCACCATTCTTACTTCAGTAATGTGGTATTTCATTATAATTTTGATTTCCATCTCTTTGATGATCAGTGCTGTATTCTTTCATATACCTGTTTGTCATTTGTATGTCTTCTTTTAAGAAATATCTATTGGCATTTTTAATCATATTATTGATATGTTTTGTTTTTGTTTATTTCTCCTCCAAATTGCTTAAGCTTTCCATATATTTTGGATATTAATCCTTTATGGGATGAACAATTTAGAAATAGTTTATCACATTCTGTAGGTTATCTCTTTACTCTGTTAGTTGTTCTAATGTCATGAAATATTTTCCCTCTGTTTTCTTCTATTATCTTTAAGTCTTTTATTTCAGTCTTTAATATATTTTAAATAGATTTTTCACAACTCCTGAGAAATAAATGGCTAGTTTCATTCTTTCTGTACATGGCTATCAAATTTACTGGAGAGATGATCATTTTTCTAATGTGTGTTCTTAAGATCTTTGTCAAAATAAATTGCATTTAGATGTGTGGGTTTATTTTAGGCTTTCCATCCTGTTTTAGTCTGTGTGTCTGTTTTTTGGTACTGGGGATTGAACTCAGAACCTTGTCCTTGCCAGGTAGATGCAGAGCCACTGAGCTAGATCCCAGCCCTCTATGTGTGTTTTATGCCAACGCCATGCTGTTTTGATTACTACAGCTTTGTAGTATAGTTTGAACTTAGGAAGTGTGATACCTCATGCCACGCTGCTTTTGCTCATAATTTCAGTGGCTGCTCAGTTTGTTGTGGTTCCATATGAATTTTAGCATTGTTTTACTCATTCTGGGAAGATTATAATTGTGATTTTGATAGGGATAGCAATACCTGTATTTTATTTGGTATATTTAGAGCATTGAAATTTAAAATGATTTTTATATAGTCAGTTCAAAAACAAATACAACATTTATGTTTTCAATTTGTAGCCTTTTTGTTTCTTTCTCTTGTCTTGTTTCTTTTGGATTTTATTTGACAATTTACATAACTTCATTTTCATTTTCTTTTAGTTTATTGATTATATTTATGTTTTTAAATTTTGTGTTTATGCTAACGTTTTCACATACATTTTTAACTAATCTATGCCTACTTTTTAATAACAACATTCAATGTGCATTGTAGAGATTTCACAGTAGACTCAATACTTTCCTCCTGCCCATTCTGACACTGCAGCCATTCATCACTTTATATGGGCTGTACTAATAATGCAATGTATTATAGCTATTAGTACTTTAAATAAAGCTGCATTTCAGTTTGAGTAAAAACAAGAGAATGAACACATTTAATTTTAAAACTCCACATATTCTTTCTTGATGCTCTTTCTTCATAGAGATCCTGAATTTCTGAAAGATATCATTTTCCTCCCCTATGTAATTTTTAAATGTTTGTTTCAGGACAAATTTATTGATTAAGTCTTTCATTATTTGAGAAAAATCTTTAATTTGCTTAAAACTTAAAAAAATTATTCCATTGTATACAGAACTGTAGGTTGCAGTTTTGATTTTCTTTCAGGACTTTAAATATTTCACTTCATTTTCTTTTTGCTAGCATTACTTTTCCTCTATAACTTTAATGTAATGTTTTTTTCTGGCTTCTTTAAAAATTTTCTTTTTGTCTTTGAGTTAATGTACTTTGATTATAATATGACTATATTCTTTGGATGGTATTCTCTGAGCTTCCTCAGAAGCTTATCAATTTTTGTTTAGGTCATTCATTTTGGTACTTTTTCAGCCATTATTACTTCAAATATTTCTTTAGTTCCTTTCTCTATTCGTCTGATATTCCCATTGCATATAAATCATACTTTTCATTATTATTCTATCCTGATTTTATCTTCTGCCTGCTTTATTATTGATGTTATTCCTTTTATTGCTGTGAGAGCTTACAGTGAACTCTCTTCAAATAAACTTTATTTTTCTCAATTGATAAACCCTTCTAATTTATTTTTCCATTTTTGTTACAGTGGTTTTGATTTTTACCATTTCCTTTTAATATTTTTTCTGGAGTTTCTATCTTTCTGCTTATTTTACTCATCTCTTATTTTACACTGTCTACATTTTCACAGAATTTTGACCATATGTGTCATAGTTACTTTAAAGTCCTTTATAATTACAACACCTGTGTCATTGCTAAGTACAGTCTGATGCTTGATTTATCTTTAGACTCCTTTCTCCTGCCTTTTAGCATGTCTTGACATTTTTTGTGGAAAGTCAGGCATGATGTATTGTGTAATAAGAAATGAAGTCAATAGGCTCATAGTGCAAAGTTTTATGTTAGTGTGGCTAGGAGTAAGGCAATGTTTAAAGTTTGCTATAGCTGCAGTACGATAGACTTCAGATTCCTTTAGTATTCTTGCTTTTATTTCCTGTGTTATGTTTGGGATCTAAAGAAAAAGAGCACTTTTGTAGATAAAGTCTGCTCTTTGAGATACATTATACTGATACTACATTTAATTCTTATTGATGTGGTGGTAAAGAGTGTGGGAGGAATGTATTCTACAATAGTATAATTACATCTCAGTCTGTAAGTGATTCTGTAGATCTGGAAGGTAACCTTTACAAGAAAGAGCTGTTAGAATCTATCACTCCCTCCTTCCACAGAAAAACCAAAGGGTGCTCCCATAGAGGGAATGCTGTTCTGAGTAAGAAAACCACTGCTGTCTTCCCTGAGAAACTAAGGCTTTGTTGTGGCATACACTTGAGGAGTATTTCACAATTTCTTCTCCCTGCTTCCCTTGCCAGAGCCATGAAGAGATCTTTTTTTAGGTCTTCAAGGTGAGGGTCAAGTATAGTTCTTGAAGGTAAAACAAAACAGCAAGCAGGCATCAGAGATGAGGCCCCAAGAATTTCTCACTCTCACACTAGTCCCTGCTCAGCCTCCAACAAGTCATCAAAATTATCATTCAAGTGTTCATACCAGTTTATGATGCCAGTGGTTTCTCCAAGACAGAAAATGAAGACAGTGACTCTACCTTTATGTGTCTCTCTGGAATTATAGCAGTTGTTTTTCCTGGAACCACAGTTCTCTAATAGATCTTAGTTTTATTTTGTCAATGGTTTTCAACTTATTCAAAAATTTCCTGGTAGTAAAGATTCCAGTGACAACTTCCAAGCTTTTAACGTGTCAGAGCTATGATAGCAAATTTTTCCAGCAAATTCACTAGACTAAGAGATGCCTGAATAGCTGGCAAAACATGATTCCTGAGTGTGTCTGTGAAGGTGTTTATAGAAGAGATTTGTGTTTGATTCAGTGATTTAGTAAAGAGATCCGCCCCGTTAATGTGGGTGGGCTTTGCTCAAACCATAGAGAGACAAGCTGAATAGTACTGATTTAATCTCTCTGCTTGACGTAGGACAGTGGTGGTGAACCTATGGCTCGCGCACTGCAGCAGGCTGTTTGTAACACTGAGACCTCTGAGAGGTCTGCCATCACTGATCCAGGATATCCTCTTGTCTTACCCTTGAATATCAGAGCTCCTGGTTGTCGGGCCCTGAGATTAAGACCGGAAATCACACAATCAGCTCCCGTGGTTTTCAGAGCTTTGGTCTCAGACTTCGTTTAGGCTCCTGGTTTTCCTGGTTGTCTAGTTTGTGTTAAGAGAAAAAGAAAATAAATGTATAAAATCCTACTCTCTGGATAATCTCAACTACTCATAAGGACCTGAAATAAGAAGTGTGACTTTTCTTTAATTTTTAAATTATCTAATCATGATGCTGTTTAGAAAAAATACCACATTTTTCCCAAAGACAATCATTGATAACTAATTTCTTTGACCAAATCTCTATACCCTCTATAGCTCTGGAGTAGACACCCAAGTCTCTAGTCTCAGAAATGCAGGCATCTACAGATAATGCAGGCATCTTGCTTGTCATTTGGCCACTCCAATGGGAAACCCCGCAGCACACACAGGTTTGAGAGATCATATCCATTCTGGGGTCATTCCCAAGGTTCTTCACATTTGAAAATATAAAATTGGCATCATCATTCTCAAAGTTTTTGTTTTCACACTTTTAAAAGTAGTGAAATATATGCCATAATATGTCTCATTCAAAGGGTTGAAAATTTTTTTGCTGTGACTATGACATCATTCTTCACACAGAAGGGTCTTGCTTAATGATTTCAGCTGGAGAACAAAATTAGCAGGACACATCACTTTCACACGCAGAGAAGAAAAAATGTTAACATCTTCTGAAGTCTATGACAGTCTCCTTGATGAGAATATATATGCCACTATAAAGTACCAATGAAGTACAAACACATCTTACGACCAGGTGCTAAACTGAGGTCACTGCAGGTAGATGGGTACTTTGGCAGGGCTGAAAAGAAAAGATTCTCCTAGATGCAGGTTCAAGCTATGAAACAGCAAATCTTTGGTACACTTGTAGAGAGGAGTCGTTCTATTACTTCAAATTTCATTTCACAAATCATGCTGGCTGATACAAGTATTCACTCCTTAAAGATTTTGTGCAATAAGTTGTTTTCTACTAAAAATATCAAATATTATTATGATTATTCCAATATAAAAAAAAATATGTGGAATGGGGGATTTAGCTCAGTGGTTCCGCCGCCTGCCTTGCAGGCACAAGGTCCCAAGTTTGATCCCTGGTACCAAAAAAAAAAGGAAATATATGACCTTTGCTCTACTTGAGGTCTGACATCACAATGGGAAATTATATAAATTATACAGTAATATCTGATGGGTTAACTTTCTCAGAAGTCCCCTCTGGGCTTGTTCACCTCTTAAATGTATTTCCATGTTGCCAGTGTCCTAAAATAATGGAGAGGCCTTAAATTTGTTCAACAGAACATCAAAACCATATATAGGCACTTGTATTTCTCAAGATAATTTTGACATAAGTTAGAAGAAATAGTCTTTTCTTTGCCATGAGTAATCTTAAGAAAGTTCTCTCTCTATGATCAAAGACCATTTTTAATATTCATGGAAATATAGGACAGATACAATGTGTAAAATTTTATAGTGAAAAGAAAAATAGTTTTGATCAGAGTGCAAGAGAGGTGTAAATGGGTATTAAACATTAGTAGTCTATCAAATCGAGTTATTATTCAAATGAATATGAAATCAAAACATTACTCAAATTCAATCTCTCTTTTTTCTCTGTCCAACCACACACTCAAACATGTAACCCACATACACACATATATAAATATACAAATATCCTTTCCAAGTACTCTACTCCACTATTATCTCCTGTCTATCACCTCTGTTCCTTTCTCCTGTCTCCTCCGTCAAGCTATCAAAACTTTTTCCTCAATTCTACTTGCTGTTTTTCCTTTTGTAACTCTTTTGTTGTACACTTAACAATTGAATCCTGGAAAATTTGTTATTATTAGACAAGAAAATATACATCAAATCCAGAGAATAGCAGATTTATATACGTTTCCACTGTAGCCTTTGTTACTTGGAGACACATGAAGAAAGTCCCTTTTTAAAAATTTCCTCTCATTTTCCATGTCCCCTCAATGTACTTCACCTAAGTGTTCTGCAGCATCTTTCTCACCTTTTGTCTTCCCACAGTGGCCTGTAAGCAATAAGAGGGAAATGAGAGGTGAAGCCTGAAAAATACTAAGATCATACATTATAACCAGTTTGGACATTAATCTTTAAGTCACTATATTCTTTTTTTTTTTTTTTTTTTTTGCGGGGATCGACTTCGGGTCCTTGCGCTTGCGCAGCAGGCAGCGAAACCATTGGGCTAAATCCCCAGCCCTAGGCCACTATATTCTAAAGCTTATTTTTTCAGAATAACAGATTTATAAAACATTAATAGATATGTTTAAAATAGTCCAAATCACTTGATTCTGCTCTTGTTAGACTGATTACGTTTAAGTAGTTTTCTATATTAGAAAACTTTATAGCTAATTTACCCTGTGATTCTACTAAGAATGACATTTTGTAGAACACGTCTTGAGAATTTGCTTTAGGCAATAAGGGCAACTGAAGTATTTAATTTCTAATTTAAAAAATTACTCAGCAGTAAAAAAAAAAAAAGAAAATGGCTTGAAGATAGTATAAATAAGACCAATATTCCCTCTTTTTTAATCTTATAAGAAGGCAAAAGGGTAATGAAAGCAGCAGGAATGTTGAAGAGTTAACTTCAATATTATTGGTGAGGAAATGATTGTCCAAACAAGGCAGAGCCATAAGCAAGCTTCTCTGGTGTGAGAAACTAAAAGTGTAAATGATGATCAAAATGTATAATAGATACTGTGAAATAGGAAGAAAAAGACCAAAGAGGAAGGGAAAGGGGGAGTGGGAGGGGTAGAGGAAAGAACTGAAAGGAAAAAATATGAGAAAAGGAAAAAACAGAAACAAAGTATTTGTAAACAGGGAGGGGTAGAGAAGTTGAAGGGAGGGAAGGGGAATGGGGAAAAAATAAGAGCCAAGATACATCATGTAAAGGTACAAATTCCCAATGATGAGTGTCATCATATTGTATACCTAAAATGTACTAATAAACTTAATGAATAAAAAAAGAAGAAAATGAGGAGAAAAGTTTTCTTAAAATAGACTTTTAAGAAGTTAAACTCAACAACATTTCAGTGATTATAAGTTACAGGAACAAGGAAGGATTCAACTCAGGACTCTGATTTCCAACACAGGAAGTGATTGAAGGATTACTGTATGATATGGACATTCCCACACAGAATGGGCTGGGAGATTGGTAGGAGTAGGACATTTTCACAAACCGGTGCTATGCTGTGAGCAACATATGAGAAAACTAGAGGAAACCTCTACAATTTTGCCTGGAACTGCACCTGATCTATAGGATATATTTTTTCATGATGTGGTTAAGTAGAGTGGATAACTATCCCTTATGACTTATTATTTTAGAGATTATTTCTAATTTCCTTCAAAGATGTTTGTTTCTACATAAGTTCGATTGATACATTTAGTTACTATTAAAGCTGAGACAGAACACCTGTCTGGTACCAAAATCAGTCACTATTCTCTGTGTTAATTTCTTCAAGTGATCCTACTTCTATTTGAAAAAAAAAATCTTACAAGAGAAGCTTGGAAACCATGGTGTTCTTTTTTTCCCCTCATATTCCATCCCTACTTTTTTTACACTTCATAATGACTCTTCTATCCAAAAGACCTCAAAAAAATCCTGAAAGACACAAAAGTAAAAATGAACAAAGAGAAAGACATACTCCTCTACTCTCTTGGGCAAGAAGACATTAACATCCAGATGAAACTTCCAAAAATATGTCTTTTTTTCTGAAACTAAACAGAGTTCAGCTGTGGGGAAAAAATTAAGAATACTATGATAGAAGTATAACCTTTAAAATAGAAAGACAAAGTTAACCTAGCCTTAGAAGCTATCAGCAAATTTATAAAACTCATTATTAAAATCATACAACACACAGCAATTAGACAAGAGAAAGAAATAAAGATAGGAAAGGAAGAAGTTAAACTGTCACTATTTGCTGAGGATATGGTACTCTACATAGAAGACCCAAAAAACTGTGCCAAAAGACTTCTAGACTTAATTTACAGATTCGGTAGACTAGCTGGATACAAGGTCCATACGCAAAAATCAATAGCCTTCTTGTACAAAAATAATAGATTCACTGAGAGAGCAATTAGGGAAACAATCCCTTTCACAATACCATCCAAAAAATGAAATATCTAGGAGCCAGTCTAACAAAGGAAGCAAAAGACTTCTACATTGAGAGCTACACCACTCTGAAAAAGGAGATCAGAGAGGATATAAGAAAATGGAAAGACATCTTTTGTTCCTGGGTAGGAAGAAGAAATATAGTGAAAATGGCCATACTTCCAAAACGGCTATACAGATGCAATGCAATCCCCATTGAAATCCCAACAGTATATTTCACAGATCTAGAGAAAACAATACAAAAAAGCAGTTAGAACCAGAAGAGACCTAGAATAGCAAAAGCAATTCTAGGCAACAGAGACATGGCAGGGAATATCACAATCCCCAACTTGAAACAACACTACACAACTACTGTGATAAAAACAGAGTGGTACTGGCAAAGAAATAGACCCAAGGATCAGTGGAATAGATTAGAAGATGTGGAAACAACTCCAGACATACTCAGCTACCTCATCTTTGACAAGGGAGCCAACCACCCTCACTGGAGGAAAGATAGCCTCTTTAAAAATGGTGTTGGAAAAACTGGATTTCAACTTGCCAAAGATTAAAACTAGACCCCTATCTTGTACCATGCACTAAACTAAAATCAAAGTGGATTAAAGATCTAAATATTAAAACAGAAACACTAAACTTGCTGGAAGATAAGTTAGGTAGAACACTTGAAGACATGAACAAATCCTCAGTAGCACGGGAACTAGCACAAAGAATCAACAATTGGTATCTCACCTTATTAAAAAGCTTCTGCACTGCAAGAGAAACCACCAACAGAGCTAAGAGACAAAAATTGTAGGAAAAAATTTTTACCAGCTGTTTCTCAGACAAAGGTCAACATCTAGAATATATAAAGAACTCAAAAAAATCAGACCCCCCAAATATAAAGACCCAATTCAAAACTGGGCATCTGAAATCAACAGACACTTCTCAGACAAAGAAGCAAAAGCAGCAAATAAACATATGAAAAAATGTTCAACATCACTGGTCATTTGAGAGATGCAGATGAAAACAAAGCTGAGATTCCACCTCACCCCAGAAAGAATGGTTGCTATCAAGAAATCAACCAATAACAAATGCTGGAGGGGTTGTCGGGAGAAAGGAACCCTTCTTCATTGTTGTTAGAAGTTCAAACTGGTGCAACCACTGTAGAAATCAATATGGAGATACTTCAATAAGCTAGGATTAGAAGTCCCATTTGACCCAGCTATTCTTCTACTGGGCATCTTCCCAAAAGAATTAAAAGATTCATACCAAAGTGATACATGCTCACCCATGTTTATAGTGGCACAATTTGTAATAGCTAAAACTTGGAAATAGCCCAATTGCCCATCAACTAGAGACTGGATAAAGAGATGTGTTTTTTTATAAAATTGGAGTACTACTCAGCCATAAAGAGTGAGAAACTATAGAAGTTTCTAACTCAGTGGATGGACATTGAGACCATACTCTTAAGTGAAATAAATAGGACACACATGTGTAAAAACAGAATAGTTTCTCTGGTGTGAAAACTAAAAATGTAAATAAGGAGTAAAATGTATAATTGATATTGTGAAATAGGAAGAAAAGGTCTAAAGGAGTAGAGGAAGTGGGAGGGGAAGGGAAAAGAAAAGAAGGTAAAAGAAAAATATGAGAAAAGGAAAAAATGGAAACAAATTCTTTGTAAATAGGGAAGGGTCAAGGGGATGAAGGGAGGGCAGGAGAATGGGGAAAAAATAAGAACCAAGATACATCATGTAAAGATACAAGATCCCAATGATGAATGTAACTGTATTGTATACCTGAAATGTACCAATAAACTTAATGGAAAAAAATAAAATCATACAACAAGTGCATGAAATGACAAGTGATATAATAGAAAAAGGGAACTATTTATAGTGACTTTAAAGTACCATTACTTGACTATGTATACTTAATTGTACACATATTTCAACAAAATTTTTGAAAAATAATTACATAGTTTAACACTTCATTTTGAAAGTAACAATGACGTCAATGTTACAAGAATACTGCATTTGTAGTGAAAAAAATAAATGAAGGATTATGTAAAGATTATTGAAAACAAGGATTGTTAACATGAAACAGGAAATAAAGCCAAAAACACTATGTTTAATATATAATATAGATAATACATATATTTATAAGATATTATATTATAATAATTATTATAAATTATACAATACATGTATTTATATTATATATTATATTATATATTTATATATTAACCTAATATATTTTTATGTGTGTATGTATATATATACACAGACATAAATGCATATATATATATATATCTGGAGAGAGATTTGATATTGGAAATATCTTCTTTAACTCATGATAAATTTTATCTTTTAAAACATGCACATTTGTTCACTTTGCTCTTTGAAAATATATAAAAAGCAATGTCTGATTTTATAGTAAAGAGCACATCTAACACTCAAATTGTGGTTCCTAAATATCATTATATAATGCAAAGGGCAAGTTTCTTTAAAGAGATGAATGATTACAAGTTCTAGGGATAGTAAATTTAACAGGTGAGCCTGAGACACCTTGACAACTCTCAAGGGCAGTACTGTGGTATCAAACGTCCTCACAAGTCAAATTAAAGCTACTCAATGGGGAAGGATAGGATTGTTTGAATACAAATAAGAATGCTATAGATAGAATTATATAAAACATGTTTTAACCTGACTTAGTAATAGGTCTTTAAAAACAAAGATAGAATACTCAGTTATCAAGTTTGGAGGAAAATGGAAATTAACTCAGTTTGTAAATTGAAATATAAAGGAGAATACATTTGTCCTAAATTTTCCATATAAAGAATTATTCAAAATAATAAATTATTAATAGGAAAATTCTCTCTATAGTAGCATTTCAATTAAAAAACAGACTAAAGATTGAATTATATCATCACTTTTAAGAAATGTTATAACACATACCAAAAAGAGACAAACAAATATCATGTTCCCCCAATAGTACACAAAATAAGCTATAAACCCTTCTTGGCCAAAAGCAGACCTAAATCTGACTTAGTTTTTTAATTTCACCATCATATACTATGAAATATAAGAGACAGACTGAGACTTAAATCTTACCATTATGCTGTCAGCAAAATATGAAGTATGTCTTTTTAATAAAAAAAACTTCAAGAAAGAAAAAAGGTGGAAGGTATAATTAAAGATTAAAAAAGATTTTAGAAACATCAATCAATAGAAAAGAATTGCACTTATTTGGATAATGATTTAAGGAAATGAATTACAAAGAATTTCATATAAAATTATATGCACTTGAATACTTACTATGTACTTGGCATTGTTAAGTTTTTTCAATTTTTTGGTGTGACGATAGTGTTCTTTTTTAAAGGACACTTATATTTTATAAGTGGACATTCAAAAATATATATACATGAAGTAAAATGATGACTGGCTTCATAAAAATCTAGATGTAGTGGAATATAAAGGCACACAGTAATCCCAGCACTCTGGGAGGCTAAGAGAGGAAGTTCACAAGTTCAAGTCCAGCCTGAGCTACTTAATGACTTAGGGAGAATCTGTCTCAAAATTAAAAATTGAAAAGGGCTTATATGTAGCTTACTGCAAGGGTGCTGGATTCAATCCTCAGTACTGCAAAAAAAAAATCTGAGTTAAAATAGGTGAACAAGTAGATTAAATATGATTTATCTTGAATTAGTAATTTGGAGTGATTAATATTTAAAGGTTTGTTGTATTTTATTTTTTTATTTTGAAAATTTTCATAGTAAAAAGTATTTTAAAATTGTCTTATTTCCCTCTTCTTCTTTCACCAAGCAGATTCTCATTTTTCTCTCCTAAAAAAATTATCATGGCACTGGTTTCATCAATTTGCATTTTAATCACTAGAATTAACCTACTGCGTGCTTTTCAGGTTCATTCTCTTAACCTCTTAAAGCAACTTCCCACAAGTAGCTACTCGGCTCAAAACTTGTATGTGGTTTTCCACTTCCTCAAAATAAACCATTTAAAGTTTTTTTCAAAATAAACCAACCTCAATCTGACACTAAGTGAACCTTACAGTATGTTTTGACCTATCTCTATGAATACTTTCATTTCTCTTTGTGATCTCCATGCTTTGGTCAAAGTCTTATTTGTATATGTGTCCCCTTACCTTTAGAACCTACCATAGAATTTCATTTCTTGCTCTCACAGTAACTGCTGTCTGAGCAGTTGCCTTTATCTTTATCCTAAATTATTCTTTCTATAAATACTAATGCAAACCTTACCTCCCCCATGAAGCTATTCCTAAAGATTTTTCCATATGTGGTCAACTCTCTCTTCAAACTACAGAAGCAATGACTTTCCTAAATACTCATTTTATTACAGGCTACTCTACATGAATAAAGTTATTTACTGATATATTCTCCTTCTTTGATGGCAGGAATTGTCAGATTTCTGTGTACCCAAACATCTACTTCATTTTCTGATAGATAATTGTTCAGTAAATGTTTACTGATGTTGGTGTCAGCGCTGCCATTATTACCACTGGTACTGGTGGTAGTGGAGTTGACAATGATGGGGAAGTTCACTTGGCAGTAGTTGTCAGGATTCCAAAATTTCTTTATTAAGGTGATCTTAACTATAGAGATGTGTGGTGGAATTAGAAACCAGTGACTGATAACTCTGAAAATTCAACTTTCCTTTGGTCCTTAGAAGTCTAATCCATATATCCCAATAATTTAGACTACATAGTCAAGATGATTTAAAAACACACAAATAAACAAACAAGAAGCAAAACAAACAAAATCTTTTAAAAATTTTAATTGACTTTATACTTCTTAGAGAAAGAATTACAGATGTCTTCATATAGTATTAGGGGTTTACAATCTCCTCTAAAATCTAGAATTAAATTTTATCCTCATTATTTCCCTGTATATACCCTCAACTACATTTAAAATAGTGAAATTTTACATGGATATCTTTACAATCATCTTTCTATCTTCATTAAATTTCCTTACTTTAGTTCTTTACAATCTCTTAGAATGTTTCAAACTTTCAAATGGACCACTTGGCCTCCAGTTCATATTTTATCTTTTTCTGAAGCCCAAGAATTATTTGTTCTGCATAAAAATTCTATGACTACCATGCCTACCTTACATGTAAAGGCTAAATGCCTTAATGTGACAGTCTGGACACTTCATGATATTCATGTTATTTCAATGTGTGCTCTATTTTAGGTGTAGCATATGGAATCAAAAACAATACATACCCTGCCCCATAAACTTATTGTCCAATAATGGGAAAAGAGATAGAAACCAAAAGACATAAATACATGAAGAACAAGGGCTAAGATGAAAAAAGACAAATTCTATAAGAAGGAAATTTAGGAAGGCATAGAAGCAGCTTTTTTGCTGAAGTAACATTTAAGCTGATTCCTTGCTGTGGGGAAAACATTACCCAAGGTGAAGTTTGAGAAGATTCTGAAGATAGAAAGAACAATGAAGTTAGAATACATCCCATCTGTGTGTGTTTATACCAGTCTGATTAAATGCTACTTTTAGAAAAAGTGAAGGTAAAATTTCTTCATATATGTTATAATAACCTCTTGTATTTTGCATTGCAAATATTTTCTCTCATGTGCCATGTGTCTTGTATTTTTAAGCATATCTTTCCATCAAAATTTTGATTTTTTCCTTTGCCTTCTGTAAGTCTATCCCTTATTTTTCTGGCTTACCCCACCAACCACATTATTATAAACATTCAGATATATTTTCATTTATGCTTCTCTTTATTACTTTTAAAGTTTTAATCCATTTAAAATAATTTTAGATAAAGCACCAGGGAAACTAAATAAACAAACTGTTGTTTCTGGGTGGCTAAGCATTTGTTCCAATTCCACTTACTACACGATCCCAATAATTAGTATTTATTGTAATGTGCTATGAGTTAGACACTCTGCCAAGTACTTTGTATTTATGTCTTCTGTTTATTTTTACAATCCAGCAATATAGGTACCATCTTACTCCCCAACTTGTCAATATAGGAACTGAAGAAAAATATAACGATTTATTCAAGTAATAAAAGTATTACCCGAAAAAACTTAGACCAGCCCCCATCAGTACAAAACAAAGTTCATTCTTTGCAAAATTATACTATCTTGACTTCCAGAATCTTTTGGCATCAATTTGAAAGATTTATTTAATCATACAAGAAATTTGTATTATACATATGGAAATACATTCATTCTTGGGATGATTCTGGACTTAAGAACTTTAACATGTACATATTTTAAGATGATTAATGGACTGATATTTCTTTTTGTTTCATGTTTCTTTCTTTTATTAATTGATTTATTCACTTGACCAAATTATTTTTGAATCCTAGATAATGTTTCCTACCTTTATTTTCATAATTGTTCCTCTTCCTTTTCTGTTCAACTTCCTTCTCATACTATCTTATTTTCAGTACTCAATATTATCACAGTTTGATCTAACAATATCCTCCATATAAAAGAATTAAAAGTTGTGTGTTTGTGACAACTTGTGTGTTATAATCTTATTAAAAAGACTGGATCCTAAATTCTGCATGGTTTGGGGATGTATTATATAGTTCTATGATATCAATTCTATGATACCAAGTATTTTAATTGGCTTTATTTTCAATTCTAGAATTGGGCAACACTTCATTCCACATAATAGAAAAAAGACGTTCCCCACCTTTCCTTCTGCAGCAAAGCTGAATTACTCAGAATTGCCACCTGTTCTTTGATAGACTCCTTCAAAAGACTTATCTCTCCTTAATATACTTATATTAGATGAAGCTATCAGTGAGTTATTGAGATACATTCCCTGTTCTTACATTGCAAACTAAGACTAAATTGGGCACTTAAGAAAAGTACATTAACTCTTCTAGGCCACCAGGGTACCATTCAAGGGCCTCATGTAACATTTTCTTTAAATCAAGTCATCATGATGTCATTTAATCATTTTAGAGCACTGAAATAGATACTTATGAGTGGAGTTCCTGGTATTCTGAAAGAATTAGTGTAGGTATCCAAAAATCTATGTCCCATTCCAAAGCCTAATAGGATGAACCTCTCTCAGTATGCCAGTGATTTCCCAAACCTAACTATAATTCTCAGAGAGAATGTGTGACATTTGACAAAGAAAGAAATCAGTTGAAATTCCACTACCTAGCTCAATCAGAATTACTTGTTGAGAAAGTATTCTTGCCTTTTTATTTTCCATCCCTGTTTTTAATGCACAACTATAGACTAGTTCAGGACCTACTAGCTGACTATCTATTCCTACAAAATTATACCCATCTAAGAGAAATTGTGGCTAATAGTAGAAACAGAGCTAGAAGTTTCCTTTAGAAACCATCCAGTAAAAATGGATTTTGTCAGGTACAGCCCTTCTTACACCATCTCAGTATGATAAGAAATTATCCTGTTTTTAAAGGTCTTCACAGATTTTCCCTAATAGGGAAAAATTTTTATACTCAGTATAATTCTCTTTCATGTATCTTATGGAATATAATAGGATTTGAGAATGATATATATTCTCTACTACTAAGTAAAATTTTTTTCTATATAACTAGGTAAAAATATTTTACTTAATCTTTCAAAATCTATGTAATTGTCAGAACATAGTATTTTTATACCCCTTAGCACAACCTACAGGAAATGTGTGGGAAACTGACTGTTTATATTGTCACTTTCTATGACACCTTAATGAGGTGAATATTCTTGAAATTGAAAAAAAAATACATGAAAGAAAATGTTTTACTGCACTAGGATAAAATTTTCTTTTAAAAAACCTCCCAGATTTCCATTTACATCTTATTATCTTCCTATTTTTAACTGACTCAAGTTCCCAGATATGCATTTATTTATCAGTTCTGTACAGAACCTTTATGTAATGTGAGGGATGAGATTATACCTTGCGATGTCATGTTGCTGAATTTAACAGATAACTTCAAATTGTAGTCATTCACACATCACTGTTCAAAATTTCCACAAATCCAAAGCAAGATAATGGAACTGGAAGGAGAAAACAATATTTTAAATTAGGGGAAGGAAATCTTGTCCAGTCTTATGAGGAAAACCAAATTCAGGTTTAATTTGCTTTATGTTCATAGGTTTCTGGAAAATTTCCTTATTAAAGTTCTATATATGAGAACACAGTACTTACTGTTACATTTCCCGTCTTCAGCTGCAAGTAGGATAGTGTCCTTTCGGCTTTAAACTCCATTCAAAATGCCATGCTAACTATAAAAACGGATTTGTTTGCACTTATATACTTAGCTCCTTATTCAGGCCATTGTGTGTTTTACACATCCCATAACTAAGATCTATATTCTGTGTGCTTGCAGCAGTCTTATGTGGGTTTCTCTGAGCCAGATTTATCTTTGTACTTCCCATTATAGTCTGAAAGAACTGTATTAAGGAAGTCTTTCTTTTCAGTTCCTGCTTGTGATTGCTAACATATCAAATTTATTCCTTCATAATCCAGATCATTTTCCAGCAGCTTTGAGGCCTGCATGTAGTAGTTGGTTAGAGAGCTCATAGTAACCCTACACTGACAGACCAAAAAGCCCTTCGACTGTCACTTTATGTCATTAACAATTTTCTAAAGCCATTACAGATGGGATGGACTGATTAGAAGTGAGGAGGGAGGATCTTTTTCCCAGCCAGAAATATCCCCTGAGACTTTCATGCCGTGTGAAGTTTCTAGTGATTAATGGGAGAAAAATAAGGCCGCCTGTCCCACAGTTGCCATAGACTTTATTTGAAAAAGAGCTTATTTATATTTGGAGATCTCTCTGGGTAGCTAAACATTAACTGGCTAATGTAAAATGTAGACAGAGCAACAGATTTTAAATGATATGGTACACATCATATTTTGGTCCTGAGGTTGGAATCTTCTCTCCTTATTTTAGTATAGCTTTTATAATTTCATGTTGGTGCTGTTGCAAGATAAAAGTGTTTATCTTCTCCTGGCCTTTTTCCCTCCACTTCTGCTGTTTTATTTCTGTAAATGAAAGCTACAGCTGGAATATTGTTTTACTGCAAATCTCACACCAGCACTGTCAGTTGTGATGTGACACCAGAGATTCTTATCTGTGGGTTGGGTTGGAATTATTAAACATTCTCACATTGTGCAAAGTGTTGAGGATGAACAGCAGTGCACTGAGGTGCATCCAACACTTCTGTCTTTCCCACCTGATCCTTGAAATGTGACTCCTTTAAAGGGCTAATGTTCAATTTCTATAGCTTTATATAGAGAAGTGACAGCACTCAAGAAGTAACATGAACTGAGAATCATAGTAACTTCCCATCCCTCCACATTAATGCACACTTTCAAAAGCAATCTTAATGTAGACCTCATTTGAAAAGAAAACAGTTGACCATTTGTGATTAAGAACAATGGGATTTTTATGAAGAAAAATACTTATAGCCTAAGTATTGGGAAATATTTACATTTCTTTACTTCTATTTTAGAAAAACCCTTCCTGTCACTGTGATACCAAAACAAAACATTTTATGAAGTCAATGTAAGAATGAAACTTTGTGTTTTTCTTTTATTAAAATGATTAAAAATGTGAAAATACAGTTTTCTTACATTATTACAGGTACACTCCATATATATATATATATATATATATATATATATATGATATCTTGCTAAAGCTTAAAAAGATTTAGAATTTTCATCTTAAGAGCATTCCGTAAATGTTCATCACTGTGACACCTTGGAAAGACTGAAAAAAAAAGTTTAAAGATAAGGAGACTAAAGAAGTGCGATGAAGTGAGTTGTCCAGGAGCTGTCTAAGGGTTCCTGAGTTTTAATTCTGAGAGAACATTAAATCCATCTCTCAGAGTTTTAACTTAAAATACACATTAAAGTTCCTAGGTCCCAGATGCTCTGTGTAAAGTACATTTGCACTCGCTAGAGAGTTATATCTAAAATTGGATAGGAAAAATCTAAGCTATAGGAGGATACTCATGCTACACCAAACTATCTAGAAAGCATAAACTTACCACCCATGTCTTTTTGGATTTAAATAGAAATGTGTATTTAAGGTGCTATAGTAAATAATTCTATGTGGTTACAAGTCACAGAAAGCAACCAAATTCATTTGCTTGTAGCAAACAAAAGTAAGATTCCAGGTAAATACAGAATGTCCTGTTACATTTGAATATCAGATAAACAATAGATCATCTTTTAGTTTAAATAAGTGCCAAATACTACAATATCATTGCTAATATGATATTTAAATACAATTGTCATACTGTATTTTTGTTTGCTAAATGTAGCAACTATAATCAAAACTCATTTTAAATAAGTTAGACATAAGTGAGAATAATTGGCTTAGACAGGGAAAAGTTCAACCGTTCAGCTAGTTCAGGGATCAGTTATAAGCAACAATGCAAACACCCTCAGCATGCTGTTCTCATTGTGTGTCATGTGTCAGCTTCATAATCTTTACAATAGACCTAAATTAGTGAGGGGCATGCTGGCAGTTTTGCAGGTATCATACTTGAAAAGTCTGCTACGGGATCGAGAGCAGTCTAATGCACTCTATGTTCTCAAACTAAAAAATACCAAGGAAGGGCTATGATTGGTCTAGCCCTGGCCAGCTGCCAATGTCTGGAATAGTCCACTATTGCCATTAGATAAGGTTTGTGTAAAAATAGAGCATCTTCTACAGAAGTTAAATAAGTAGGGTAAAATTGAGGATCAGGCGAAAGGAATAAGTTTTAAAAGACAGAGGAAGCTGTTCTCAGATAAAATGTATTATTAAGCAGGTGAATAGTAGGCATGAAACACAAATATATATTCCAAGGCAAGGCAGTTCAAGCAAAGCGGAGTTTTTACTGAAAGAAAACAACACTATCTTAAAGATCACATTGAATAGAACATTCAGGTATCATAGAAGATATGGACACTGGGCAGGAAGACCATTAGGACCCACTCTCTATAAATCTGTTTTTTCTATTTCAATTTTTCTCTATTTATGCAGACAATTCTGAGCTTGTCTGGCTCAGGTGGTCACAGGTAGATAGTAATATATAGTATAAAAATGTTGGAAAGCACAGCCTATAGATAGCATGCCTGAGACAGGGGACATAGTTGAGAAAGTTCAGGGAAGGAAGTCCAATTTTCTGAGTAACAGTGTCTAATGCATTCTAGTATTTTAAAATAAAAATGGTATTACTATTTATTTTATTTATTTCCAAGACCAAGGGTAAGGTATATACTTTCTTCTCATATTACTTCCATTTCTAAATTAACATGACTCTTGGGATACCAGTCTCAGGGGAAACAAACAACTTAGTCATATTGATCCACGCCTCCATACTGATCTGTAGATCATTGAAGGACACAATCTGAGTAGTTACAACATAAATTTCATTAGTCAGAATAATTTTTGAGTTAATTTCCTAAAGTTTTACCTTAAAAAGAATATTCTAAGATCCATTTGTCATTCATCCTCATAAACAATGAAGAATTTGTTGCATAAGCAGTCTATCTCTTTGACTTGAGTCAATATAGGCAAACATTCAATTTGAAATTTGAAGAGGTAATGGTGGTAGTTACAGGGAAATGAAAAGCTTCAAAGCTTCATTTTCTTGGCATGACCTTTACAACAGCATCTGTTCTTGTCTCTTTTATTATTATTATTCTTGAGTAATACTAGGAAGTTGCTAGATCAGATGAACTTTCTGTGACCTGTTACAGTAGTAGACCAAACAATTAGCAAATGGTTACTCAATCACTCCTAATGGTAGATTTATGCTAGAAAAGTAGAACATCAGGACTTTTGATTTATTTTGTATAACCTTTCATGTACAATTTTTCTTAAAATGTCTGGCACACAGTGAGGGAAGATGACAGGTTGCAGTAAGACTCTGCCATAGGATATAGAAATGAGGCACCAGTATCTCCAGTATCTGTAGTTCTGTAGTTCCAGTCACTAAACAATTTCTACCTCTGGTCCCAGAGAGACTGACCCTTTGGGCTCTATTTCCCTATGTTCAGAGCAATCAATAATAACGGTAGATGAATATGAAGAATCCGTATGATCTTTTAGAAATATATAGAGAGAATGAGAAGAATAGCAAATGAAATTCTAAGGTACACCTGTGTATGATGTCTCTGTGGAGAAAGGTAGACCAAGGAGGAATCTTTTAGGCAGCAAAAAAACTGAGAGAAAATAGGACCAAGAGAGAGTTACAGAACCAAGAGGGAGAGAGAATATCAAGGAGGGAGAGACCTACAGTATTAAATGGTACAGAAAGAGTACTGGAAAATACTCCTGGAATTTGTTAAGGTAAAAAATCAGTGGTGACAATACTGACAGCAGCTTCAGTGAAGTGGTGGGGAAACAAACCAGAACACAAGAAGTTAAAGAGAAACAGGAGGTAGACAATTTAGAAAAATCAATTTAAACAATCCTTTGGAAAATCTCACCTATGGAATGTCTAAGTATAAACAGTAACTATTAGATTAAGCCATTTTCATTTTTAAAAGTTGCTAATATTCTTATAATGAAAAGTCCATACAACCATTCTTTCTCTCCTCTGCTCTTTTCTCTCTCTCTCTCTCTCTCATAGCAATATTATTTATTTTTCAGTCATTTCTAAAGCACTTTCTAAAAGTCAACCCAAACAAAAAAGGAGAAATTATATATCTGATTTTTTCCTTTTCTAATAGTCAATTACTGAAAATTTAAAAATTTCATCACATTTCAGAAGTAAACACATTATTAGTAGTTTGAGTTTAAATTATGTGGATCAGAGTAAAATAATCTGTCTTCAACAGGTTCTGTAATTTCAAAGTGAAAGGAAGTTTGTATAATTTTGTTGTTGTCCTGAAACATTTAGCATTCCCCACTTGGCCTGTGTTTTTAAATACTTATCTGAAGTAAATTACACTTGCTCTGCACCCACCTCATCAGAGATCCTTTCCAAATTGCTCATGAAGAAGGACTTGTTAAATTAATTCATACTGACAAATGATGAAAAATGCAACCTAATGTGTTTCCTCTCTTGAGATGGCTACACATCTGAGACCTAAAGTCTGGGAATGAATTTCAAATTTAAGAATTTTAATTGTGTGGGAGAATAAACTATTAATGATATTTAAAGCTAAGAATTTCCCTACCAGATTATTACAAATAGATATGATTTTTCCTAAATAAAGCCAATATTAAAAATATATTCTATTAAAGCAATATGTATCCTCAGGAAATGGACTTCTCTAATGTAAAGCTAAGTTAATTTTTAACTCATTTTTAATTTTAACTGATAATTCTTTACAATGAGATGATTGAAAGATTTTTCATTTAAATGTATGTTCCTACACAGTTCAAAATTACAGAAGAATTTGTGCAGCAGACTGGCCTTTTAATACTGTCACATTTCCATGGCAGATCTTCTTAAAACATATGAGAACATTTTAGAGAAAGCAATGGAAACATATACATTAAAGCTCTTCAATATTGATCAGGTTGTAACATCTAATTAACTTTTCAAAGCTATCATTTCATTTAGATGAATGGCAGGCCTTGACTGGCAACCACAAGACAGCTCATGAACATGATTACAACAAAGTAATTTACCTCTGTCAGATACAGACTTTGAGTAATAATATTCTGCTGGCTTCAAAAAGTTAAGCACCACTTATGATCGGTACTTCACTTTGAATCTTTCCAACCTACAGCGTGCAGGTGGTTCTATTCTGATAGCAGACGTAGTACTGCATAGGTGTTCATTTGTACTCACCCACCACAGGGGTACTCTGATTCTTATGCTTCTAGCTATAGACTAACTATACAAAATGTAGTTTGAATTTTTAAACAAATTTTCATGATTATTATTTAATGGACCAACACTTTATACTTCCCAATATCCTTTTATTTTGATTCATATTAAAAAATCACACACATTCAAAAATCCTGTGTTCCAATATGCTTCAAAATAACCACTGAAAAAGATGTGACACATAGTTAAAAACAACCTCAGTCGTAGGAAGTCCCATAAAGAATTTATGCAATTTTTAGACTACATGAAATAATTTCAAATAATTATAGGTTAAATGATTGATTTAATTAATAACGGTAGCATGTAAAACAGGAAGTTTATCAATGAAAAGTTTGCTGTTCTGTTACTTTACAATTAAACTGTATCAATAATCTTCAGCTTATGAGCTTCAAAAGCATATAGTAAGATTTAGATTTGTGGTTTCTTTATTGAAATTTTTTTGTGGTATTAAGGATAAAACCTAGAGCCTTGTACATACTTTTGTACATAATTGCTCTACAACATAGACTTGTCCTTTTAATTTCACCAAATGCTGATTTCCTCTGCATCTGCTAACAATTATACATTGTGTGAAGGGGAAAAATTGTTAATATCTACCTATTAGTTAAGGAATAAGCCTTCGAGATGCTTGTGTTTCCATATTTCCAGGTCCTTCTGGGAAGTACCTATAATTAGACATTCTATCTTATCTATATCAGTCTCTATGTCTATCCATCTATCTTAGAAATATTTGAAGATGTTTGTTAGCATCCACGCTATTGTTTTTCCAGGACCCATCTAATTTGGAAGACATCAAGCCTTTTTTCTCTTCTATAAATATCATTCTCAGAACTGGGAAATGTATTTCTACCATTTGCTCTTTCGTCCACCTTCTCCAAATTCTTCTCCATATTCTCCACTCCTTATTGTTTGGACTGAATGTTAGAGGAGGGCACCTGTGGTACCTAGAGAAATCACTTAAAATATAAATTAAGAGAAAAATAATAGGAAATAGGGAGATAGATCTTTGGCAGAATGGAAGGGGTCCAAAGGGTAGAGGGAAAGAGAAGGAGGAGAGGGTAAGGGGATGAAACATCAAACGACCAAAAGGAGAAGGAGGAGGAGGAGTAGAAAGAGGGCAGGAGGAGGAGGAGGAGGAGGAAATAATTAAGATGTGTTATGTATATGTAACAAATCTCCACAAGGGATGTAATCATTCTACACTGCAAACATGTACTAATAAAAAAACTAAAGAAAGTGGGCCTCCTTTTAAATGAGATACAAGGTTTTTCACTACAAGTTTAGAAATGTCACACCATTATAACTCAAAATACTAAAGAAGCTGTTTTGTCAAACATAGTTATTTAAAAGAACATTATCATTTCACAGTACTTCATCTTTTCTTAATCACAGGCAAAACATCTAGATTGTGACTAGTAGATCTGTGCAACAAAATAAAAGAATTGTATGCATATTAGCCAGCTACAGTTACGCTCGGGTGCTTGTAACATAAAATGTATCTCAAAGTTACCCACTGCATGGATGATAATTGTGTAAAAATGCATCAAGACTAGTTTTATCCACTGGTAAACTGAAAATAAAAATTGTAGTTATGTGACTTTTTGGAGGATTCTATGAAACAATAGTGGTAAAATATTTAAATGCCTCTTTAAAGCAGGTTTCAATGGGTTTAACTATAAATAAGTGATAATAGTAATATGTTCCTCTTTAGTTGCTCACATAATTTGGAAAATTCAACTATATTTATATTATGCTCATTATTCTGAGGAACATCTTTTGCTACAATCCTTAACTAATTCAGCAAACCTATAAAATTTCTCAAACAAACCTTGAGGTAATAGTTTCTTATTCTTATGCCCCCTAAAATCAACACTTAGAAGTCATTCTTCAAAGTTGTGTTTTACACCAGCGTATGTCTAACTCTTTTCATTGAAGATAACAGAAGTACCTCTAAGTCATTATAACAAGTCCATCTGTGCTTAAATTCAGCACAGGAAATATCTATTGAATGTTCACTATGTTCAAAGAAGGAGTAAAATATAACTCTTCTCTTGGTAGAAACTATGAACTATATTTAATGTATGCTATTCACCTAGCCATGTAGTCAAGGGTAGTCAGCAAACATTGCAATGGCTGCCTCTTTATGTTAACACTGACTTGAATTTTAGAATAACTTGAATTTTTGGTAAGCTTAAGAGAAATATAGCCCACCATATCAAACACTGAGTGTCCTCACCATCATATTTATAAGTAGAGGAGCCAAAGCAGTGAAGGTCAAGTGAAAGGAAAGGAAAAATTAGAACTCACTGTTTTCCCCAATGTTTGACTCTAGAGATAGTAAATTATGGACAATTTGAAGTAAAAAGAAGAATTAAAGCTTAATGGGGCAATTTTGAGATAGGTATTCTAGTTAATAAAGAAGACACAAAAGCAATTTTATTCATGTGTGCTATTCGTTATACCCCAAGAATGGTATAGTTTGTGTGAAATAATGATTAAAAAATAAAAATAATATACACCAATGGATATATTTTCTTTTCAAATTTACTGACAAAAAACTGGTACAGATGGCACCCCAAATAAGAGACTGGCATAGACCAATATCTTCTCTGTGAAAATGACTAATGTATCACTACACTTCTGCCAGAACTACACGAAGAGCCTGCCAAAAATGATCATATCATTATCAGCTAGTACTCCCAATTGTTCACTGTTTGTGTCATATATGGCTCCTCTGAAATGCAGAACTCCTACCTAAAGAAACCTTCCTAAAATTATAAAACGTGAACTTTTGTATGTTTTTTAAATGTTTTAAGGGAACCACATTTATACTACAGTAAACAGACATATTTTCCTGGTGTCAGTAGGAAAAAAAAATAGCACTGCTAAAAAATAAATGAGATCCAAGTGTCAAAGCTTATGTTTGTAAAGCCAAAATAGAACACAAAGAAAATTTGATCTAAATGTTTGTATGAACCAATAAGCTTTGTTCTTGCACCAACTATACATTTTGAGGTAATAGCCATCTACCAAGCATCCAGCATTAACCATTTGGTAATATGGGGTCATTGATTTCTCCCAATTTGTGAGGTTTTAATAATGATTAATTTAATGGAGTGCTGTAATGTAATTACCATAATATATATTTCACTTAAAATGAAAATTAATGTGAACCATGAGGTTAGTCTGCTTATACACTAGTCAGTGAACAATTTTAAATTTCTCATTAATTCAATCCCAGATCCCAAATATAGTAGATTTTAAAATGGATACAGACACACAGTCATATGTTGCTTGCAGAGAAACATCCAGAGCAATGAATCATTAGGTAATTTTGTTGTTGTACAAACATAATAGAGTGATTTTACAGAAACCTCACTACACACCTAGGCTCTATGGCTCAGTTGCTTATTTCCAGACTACAAACCCATACAGCATGTAACTGTAATGAATTTTGTAGGTAACTGAAACAATGGTATTTTTGGCTATCTAAAAATATCTAAATGTATTAACAATTCCAGTTAAAATATGTATATATATATTATTTATATATATTTGTATACTGCATGACAGGTCTTAGTCAATAAGGAACTGGATAATAATTCAAATATTTATATACCATACACACACCCTTACATATATATAATAATAATTTATATGTCATTCATATTTCTTATAAAACTATATTTCTTTTTTCCTCTCACTCTTCCTTTCTCCCTTCTTCCTTTTTCCTTCCTTCCTTTTCTTTTCTTTCCTACCCCTAGCCCATCTCCCCTGCCCCCTCCCTCCCTCCATCTCTTTCTCATTCTCTCTGATTGGCTCTCCCTAATCTTCCCAGGCTGTCCTCAAACCAGCACGCCTCCTTTTCTGCCTCCCAAGCACCTGGATCATAAAATCACACTTCCCATTATGCCAGGTCATATTTCTTGACCATAGGCATATACTAAAAAATAAAATTTAATATTAAAGAACTCTATGACAGTATTACCATTAAGGTTTTGCTAAAAGTCATTGCTGCCAGATTCCTTAATCTGAACTATATATTAGAATCTGATGCTCCATCCTACAAACCAAAGATTAAGAATCATGGCTCTTCAGTATAAAGGTAGCCCTTCATTATGGCCTATCACTGCTTTCCTAACATAACAATGTTCTGCTTTTGAAGCCATTATCCTAACATTCCCTACTACAAAAATGGCTTAAAAATTTAATTTTGTGTGTGTGTGTGTGTGTGTGAGTGTGTGCATATGTTTTTACCCAGGCCTCTCTGACTTAGCCCCAGTTCTCCCTCTCATTAAGCTACTTTTGATTTCCTTATCTGAACCAACCTTCTGGTGGCCCCTATGTAAGAACTCCAGATTCAGCTGCAAGGAACAATGATGAGGAAGAGCATTCTTGACACTTAGAGAGTGATCTGCCTTCCATCGTAAAGCTATGAGACCCTTCAAGACTGTCAACTGGCATATTCATAAGTCCAGTGCCCAGGGCATCGTCTTGAATATTATTCAAATCTAAGAAATATTTATTAAACTCAATTTATTTAAAATGGAAGATGATCAGGTTTTCAACCTATAGCTTAGCCACAAAAAATTGTTTTCTTGAGCCCTTTATTCTAATCAATGCTAAGTAATAAAGTTTATTATCCAGACAGTAGCTGTCTTCTTTCTAAACACTCATTTTCCAACACTGGTTACTACTGTCACCTTTGCGTGCCAAACTATTTAGTTGAGAATTGATTTTTCATTCTCATTAAGTACACTGAGTCTTCTAATCTGAAGAGGAAGAATGTTTAGGTAGATGATATCTTAGATCTGATGCTTTCTTTGTGTTCTTCATCTGTTCTTCTCTTTCAGATTTATGAGTTCCCAAGCAACTAGAAGTTTGATTCACCATTTATTTAATTTTCAGATTTATTTTCTGATTCAGATCATATGCTTTACCTTAAAATTCAATAACCTGTTATAGGTTTCTAATTCAATAACCTATTATATGTTTGTTAATAATAGGTATGCTTAACATTCTGGACTTCACATGATAATTCTTTATCTCACTTTGTATTTTAATGTTCATGGACTAAAACTATCTATTTCAAAGCATTCCTTGGTCATTTTGGCAATCTCAGCCCAATAAAGGCAAAGACAAAGAGTGTACAGTTTAACACTATACCTCTAAAAGAAACTGAAATTTAGATCACACTTATATGTACGTATTTTGAGATAAAAATGAACATTGGATAAAAAAATTGTAATTTGAAATAAGGTCTTTAGGTGTGAAAGGGGGTTGAATAGGTTAGGGAAAGACAATTATTATAGAAGGGAAATATTCTATATAGTATTACAGTGCAGGAATACATGACTGTATTTATCAAAATCCATAGAACTTCTCGGCAGAAACAGAGAGCCTTAACATAAGCAAATTTTAAAAATTAAGAAATGAGAGCATCATAGGATGGAATACAAAATATGACCGAAAGATCTAACCATATTACAAATAAAAAATAATCTCACCTGAGGATGAGAGAAAGATGTCAACCTAAGTCCCTAGAAAGAGTAGAGTCTATAACTAAATCTAAAAGGAATTGGGCATGTGTACTCTATCCAGGACATAAAGTTTATTTCAGACAAAGACAAGGGTTTGCAATTCTAAAACTCCTATACTTTTATAATGAAATTGAATAAATACCTGACAAATCGTGGCAGCATTCTCAGTGTTAGAGTGAGAAGTCATGGACATCCACGAGACTTAAATAATTTATATGGTGATGGCTTAGAATTGAAGACATTTTTTTGAACTTAATAAGGATACAGATGGAAGAGAGATGTTATTTTATATATTATTTCCTCGCTCTGTCAGCTGAAATGGCCTAAAAGCAGTGACACTTCAGTAGTAATGTGTATCATTGGTACTCACATCTTGGTTTCTAATTCCTTTCTTCAATAAAAGGAACGACATTTCCACAGAAAGGTGGCTGTTCCTATGACTGCTCAGGAAATATACATGGTAAAGCTACAGTATGTTGTACTCTCAGAAAGCAAAATAAACTACATCGTGGAAATATGTCACAAGGATATAGGAACCAACTTAAAAATTTCCAGTGGCCAAAACTCCTTTGACTAGTGCAAAAGCTAAATTAGTCTTCATTGTAGCCCAAAGTATAAAATAAACATGTTACTCCATACTCATATAAATAAAAGATTACATAAATAAATAAAGAGGGGACAAATATGTGGAATTCCAAATAACTTACGTAGCTATCTTCCCCACAAATAGATGGAAAATAACACCTCATTTGTTAAATGTATTCTTTCAAAGAATACAAAATAGTGGAGGAAAAAATGAGTTGTCCATATAGTAGAGGAATGTGACCAACACTGTGAACACTGTGACAATTAATCATTGTCAACTTCAACAGTGGTGAATCATGTTGATGTGTACATGGAATTTGATATGATAAAAATAGCATTTGTTTTATGATCTTCTTCCTAAAATCTCTTAACATTTTTTTTCGTAGTGAAATGATCAACAACTCCTACTCTACAAAATACCTTCCAGCACTCCCTGTCAAGATCACCAAAAGCAAGGAGAGTCTGAAAGACAGTCATAAGCAAGAGAAATCTAAAAAGATACACTAAATAAATGATAGGGTCCTGGAAAAGAAAAAAATGTAAGGAACTCTAAATAAGATGTGGATTTTAGTTAATACCAATACATCACTCTTGGTTCATTCATTGTGTCTATGCTATACTAATGTAAAATTCTAATAATTGAGTAAACTCACAGTGAGTTTATGGGAATTTTGAGTTCTCTTGGCAATTGCTTTGCAAATCTAAATTCTGAAATAAAAGTTAGTATTTAAAAATATGTAAATGAACGAATTACAGGGCTGAATATGAAAGTGTTTTTACTGTATATAGAATAAATGAAAGGAGTATCCTAACAGATCTGAAGCCAGTGGAAACATTTTCTATTTGAACATTGACTTGATATCCCTGTTAGCTAGGCATGTCAGGGCTCCAAGACTAGTGTCAGCTGTCCCCATGCCATGGAAGCAGATGGGCCTGAACTCATACAGCTGGAAAGCAAAACCCCAGGATCAGTTGGAAAAAATCAGAGAATTCCCAGTCTAGGATGTCCAAATTGTGACAGACTTTTTAAAAAATTTTTAATTTTACTAAACACAGTTTATTAAGTTAATGTCAAAGACTGTTCTAGGTTACAAAGCATACCTAGCACAGTGATTCACAAACAGTAAAAGTTTTATTTTCGGGCTTGGACTTTGAGATTATTTCTGCTTCAAATGAAAGTTTCTAGTTGTTTTTAATCCTATGAATTGTCAGATCTCTTTTAACTCAATCAATAGTAGATTTAATTTTCAGCATATAAGATGCTATATTCACTAAAGAAACCATATGTTTAAAAAAATATGTTGTGAAAACCACAAAGGGATAGAGTACATCCTTCCAGAGAATCATACTAATATGTTATCAGTAGGAAGTTCCAAACCACTTCAATCATCATGTTATCTAGTTAATGGGCATTTTATTTGTATTATTTGTTTTACTGAGCTTAGACATAACTGTGCCCATGAAGAATTTTGAATAATTTTATCAAGACAGAAACTTTATGAATAATGAGGAAGTCTTACCAATATAGCCCCCAATTGTATTATCTGTCCATCTTTTGTTAAAATAACTTCACTACATGTCACTTGCTGTCTGTTCATATTGTCACTTAATTTGTCTTGCCATCATTAAATAGCATATAGAGGTGTCTTCAATAATTTATTCACATCTAGAATGTCAAATTCTATAGGAATTGACTCAGCCACAACACCTCTGCAATCCTTTTCAAATGATCTATGAAAAAATAAACAATATTGTTAACTAAGCAAGTTTACTGTAGCCCCTATTAGTTGCCATGGCTGCACAAGAATATATAACAGGTCCCAAAAGACCCTTCTCTTATTTGTCATTACTTTTGTCTTTTCTGCAAGAATTTTGTACCTGTTTGAATAATATATAGAGAAGTACAGAGTGATCCAATAGTATGAATTTTCTGAGAAAATGTATAATAACAAAAGCATGGGCTCTAGTGCCATATTTCCTACTCTTAATCCAACCTCTTTACACACTAACTATATAAGACTTTGCCACATTTTCTTCATGGATAAAATCTTACCTTACAATAATTTAGCAATATGTGAATATTATGAATATATTATCTCATAATGTGAGTAGGAATTATTTTTCAATTACATGATGACTAAAATATGGTAATCTAAATGTTTTTTGAATAAAGGAATAAGTGAATCAATCGATCAGTAGTGATAGAAAAAGTCAGAAATAACTCAGAATAAAAACATACAAGAGGAAAAGTGTAGATGCAGTAGAAATTTTGTATTCTAAGTAGAGCTTGTTATGGTTTAGGTCTAAACTGTCCTCTAAAGCCTCGTGTGTTTGGAAGTTTATTGAATTATGGGACCCTATACTCATCAGTGGATAGATATGTTGATCCATTCAATAGTTCACATGATGTTAGGAACTAGAGTCTGTGTTATGGCTTGTGTTTAGATGCCCCCTCAAAGCCTCATGTGGTCATAGGTGGGTCATAGGTGGGGCTTTTCCAGAGGTGGTTGGATCTAGAGTATGTGATGCTTGAATTGATTCATGGTGCAGTGCTAGGCTCAAAAGCACTAGGATTAAGGGTGTGAGTGCTATAAGATATAAGGGAAAGAGCTCTAGTCATCCCTCCCTTGTTGCTTTGCCACTTTCTGGCCTCCAAGAACTGTTTCTCTTCTGCAAAGCCTGTCTGTGATGCCACCTTGTCTAGCAGCCAGCTAATCATGGACTGAGCTCAATAAACCATTTCTCCTTTAACTGAGTGTTGGGTATTTTGTCTCAGCAACAAGAAAAGTAAGACAGCCTGCACTGGATGATGGTCCCTTGGAGGGACATAATCTGGAAGAATGTGTTCTTATCTGTCTTTCCATCTTCTCTGTTTCTGTATCTCTGTCTCTGTGTCTCTGTCTCTATGGCTCTGTGTCTCTGTGTCTCTCTGTCTCTCTCTGTGTCTCTGTCTGTCTCTGTCTCTCCCTTCCTCCCTCCTGGCAGCCATGAGCTCGGCAGCTTTCTTCCACCTTTTCCTTCCACCATGCTGTTTCTGTCTTGGAGCCAGCAGCCTGTGGACTGAATACTCTAAAACTATAAGTCCAAATAAAGCTCTCCTTAAAGTTAAGTATGTTAGGTATTCTGCACCAGTGTTGGGAAAGTGAACAATATAGAACTTTAACAATTATAATTATGATAGAAATATATTTGCAATGTTACCCAACATTGCCTGGTGAAACTAATATTACATTCCAGTCTTTTCTCTGGAAATTTACCTAAAATGTTAGCCATGTTGTTTTCTCAACTTATTTTCATTCAAGCTGAAATTTCATCAACTTCACACTTAATATAGGTGGTTCACAGGCTTTCAGTAAATTTAAGGTAATTTATGATTTCATCTTTCTCAAGTAATTTTCAATCAAGTAAAGTTATCCAACAAGACTGGAAGCTGCACAGGGAAACATTTTATTTTAAGGTTTCATTAGCATGCATAAATTCACAGCCCCTCCCAATCTCTATCCATTTTTGCAAGTAATTGAAAAAATGACTCAACATATGTGAATACCAGTTTTTAGGTTAGAAAACAGGGCATGGCATTTGAAGTGCTTTAAATGAGGAACATTAACTGTGGTAGAATTTCATTTCTAATAATGAACTTGATTTTCTTTGCAAAATGAAGAAAACATCCTGTGGCAAATATGAAGAATCAGGATGTTGTCATAGAAAGCACATAATAATCTGAGGCAGGACATCTGTTTCCCAATATTCATATTCATTACCTATGGGCAATGAATTTTATTTAATTCACTTGGCCTCATTTTCTTCATCTGTAGAATGCATTTAATAATTACTACATCATACAATATTCTAAGTGATATGGTTCAAGTGACAGGGGTACTGCTCTGCAGCCTGGAACTTCTGCAGAGCCGTATTCTGTTCCAAGTTTGACTTCAAGTTGTCTCCTGTTTAGGTCATTCATATTGCATCCAATATGCTTCCAGCAGAACCCCACAAAGATCTACCATGTATGGTGCTTCCATGTTTGTTGTAAAGGATGTATATTTCTTTGACACTGAAAAGATATCTCAGCACAGCTCTGTCCACTCCATCCATAAACTCACAGAAGAGATGAGTCTTTGAAACCTTCTAGGATTTTTTGCCTACCCTCAGAGGATAAATGTCCTACTAAGTACTCCAGCATACTTGTCACCTCTTGCTCATCCTATCTCAGTCAATATAATGTTATTGTCGTAATAGATTTGTGTGGCATTCTGTGGGATGGTCATGCAGTTCAGATCTCTTTGAACTATGAGTTAACCTATCCAAGAGGAAAAAATTGTAAATACATATTATTTGTCTACATAAATATAAGCTCTTTCTGTCCTGCTTTTCTAGGTGGAATGGAGAAGAATACATTTGCCAAATCACTGGCCACAAACCATATACCTAAGACAACAATAATGTACTCTAACAATGATACTGTTTCAGCCAAAGCACTGTGATCTAGACTACTACTTGGCTAAGTCTACTGCAGCCTATAGACTTAGGATAGGGTTTATATAGGGTCAAATTAGAAAAAACAGAAACAAAACAAGAAACTGTTACAATAGCGTCTTTTAGGCCTTTAAATGGTGCCACTACTCTCTCTCCAACCACCACTGTGACAGCTTTTACCTCATAGACTCTAGATGCAATGAGAGTTGTGCTCCAACTATCAGGGATACCAGTTGCACCCATTTGCCTTCATCAACTAGAGAAATGACCACTGAATGCATCCACTCATCTACTGGTTCCATCACAAAGTGTTGTTTACCAGAACCCTCTAAAGATCCACCTTCCAAGTGGAGTGCTATAATACTTTCTAATGCTCTACTAACTGGCCCCTATTTATTTGGGTCCTATCTTCCCATAGATGTTAATGGGCCCGATTCTTTTTTCTCCTTAAATTCTTTTATTGGTACATTTTAGGTATACATTTACGTTTATCATTAGAAAATTGTACCTTTACATGATGTACCTTGGTTCTTATTTTTTCCCAATTCCCTGCCCTCCCTTCACCCCCTCCACCTTTCCCTATATATAAAGACTTTGTTTCCTTTTTTTCCATTTCTCATAATTTTTCCTCCCTTTTTTCCTTTCCCCTAACCCTTCCACTTCCCCTACCCCTTTGGACCTTTTCTTCCTATTTTGCATTATCAATTATTCATTTTAATAATTGGTACATTTTAGGTACAAAATATAATGACATTCATCATTGGAAATTTACATCTTTACATAATCTCTCTTGGTTTTTACTTTTCCCCATTCCCCTGCCCTCCTTTCAACTCCTTCATTCCTCCCTATTTACAAAGACTTAGTTTCCATTTTTTGATTTTCTCATATTAATTCCATTCCCTTCTTTCCTTTCATCTACTCCTCTCATTTCCTCTTCCTCTTTGCCCCTTTTCTTCCTATTTCACATTATCTATTATACCTTTTAGTCCTTATTTATACTTTTAGTTTCTCACACTAGAGAAACTCTTCAGTATTTACATATGTGTCCTATTTAATTCACTTAAGAGAATTACCTCAATGTGCATCCATTTAGCTATAAATGTCTCTAATTTCTCATTTTTTATGGCTGAGTAGAACACCATTTTATTAAAAAAAAACACACACATTTTCTTTATCCAGTCTCCAGCTGATGGGCATTTGGGCTGCTTCCAAGTTTTAGCTATCACAAATTGTGCTGCTATGAACATGGGTGCACATATATCACTGTGGTATGATTCTTTTAATTCTTTAGGGAA
>NW_004624820.1:3018476-3037943 GCF_000247695.1 Heterocephalus glaber | reverse complement strand
GTTCTCAAAGTAGGTATTGATGATCCTCTGGATTTCTGTTGGGTCTGTTGTAATTTCACCCTTTTCATTCCTAATTGCATGGATTTGGGGCTTTTCTTTCCTTTTTCTGATAAACTTGGTTAAGGGTTTGTCAATTTTGTTTATTGGTTCTCATTTACATTGTAAAATGTCACAATTAATATTTGCAAGTTTCCTGAGCATTTCATTATAGTCATTTAAAGTAGCATTTATTTTATATTGACCCTTTGCAAAGTGTTCTGCTAGGGCTTTGATGTCCAGGTTAGAGTCCCTACATCTGAGTAGCTTGTCATCCAAACTGGGAGTAAAATCAGAAATACATGGTGAGGTTTCCAAAATAAACACCAAATAGCAATATCATTATGGTGGATTAACTAATGGTCATTTTGGAACACCCAGCTGTACTGAGTCACCATGGTTCTGAGCATGGGAGATGGCCAACAGTATTAAAGAAGAAAAGGAGGGGAAGATTGTTTGCTGTTGATTTTTCTGGATTAGCTTGCTAAAGCTGGTTTTCCTGACACAAACTTGGCTGTTACCATCAGAGGAGCTCGGCTCCTCACTTTCACCAGGGATAGCTGCTATTTTTCATGGGAACGCTCCTCTTCACCTTGACTGTCACTTTCTGGCTCCAGTGCAGATCCCTTGGCCTGGTGGCACAGATCCTTCACCC
This sequence comes from Heterocephalus glaber, assembly GCF_000247695.1. The sequence goes on along the minus strand of NW_004624820.1, from coordinate 3,037,252 downwards.
CACCAGGGCGGACTGTCTAGCTTCCACCACTGCCCTTTGAGCCTTGTGAGGGCAGATCCTTGATACAGCCTTACAGGACACATTGCTGTGAGCTCTAGGCCTTCAGCTGGACTTGTGTGGGAGACTGCCTTGGGATCCAGGCCCTCAGCTAGATTCTTTGGGGCTCTAGCATGTGGACAGATCACTTGCAGTCCTCTGCATTTGACTTTTTGGATGACTATTATAAAATAAGCCTGTGAATTTTGAGTCTTGTATTAAATTTATTCCCTTGCCAACCCTCATGACAGCAATCATGGATAATCTGCCTCTCCCTTTCATCAACATATGCTAATTTGCTTTTTTATTAGTTATTAATTTACCTGAAAGCTTTCAGTAGTTTTGTTTAAGAAGAAAGGTTCGAGCAGTGAGTTACTTGTGTCCAAATTTACAAGGAAAGGATGAGAGAGAAGAGGAAAGTGCAGCATCGATTTCTGGAAGCAAATGTTGTGAGCCTTTGTGGAAAATGACATTAAAGATAGAGACCCCAGATAACTTTTAAACAAGATTGTATGAGACTTACAGATAAAGTAATAGAATGAGTGAGAAGGAAGCAAAGAATACAATTTCATGTAGAGTTGGAGTAAGTAGGTCATTTTTGCCTTCTTATTTTTTTATATAGCCCTGCTATTTTGTCTTACTCAAATCACAGAGAATACATCAACAGAAATCTTTTGCTTGACAAAACAGTAAGGAAAAGTATGCCATCTCATTGAGGAAACTCCTTGCTTCAATACTGGCTATGTTGAGGCACAATTTTCAAATGGCCAGTACAGAAGAATTGAGCAGTCTTGGTCCTGAGCACATTACAGTACACCTCGAGCCCTGGAGATAAAGATCCAGGGAGTTGGTGCTGAAATCCTGAAATCACATAAATAAGAATAAACAAATTAGTTACTAAAATTCACAAATGAAGTCCTGAGATGCTCAGATTACAAAGTTATGAGACAGTGATAAACAATGGAATATAGTTAAATACAAAAGTGTGTGGCAGAATTTCCATGTTATAAAAGTTCAACTGAAGGCTGAAGTAGACAGTAATGGTTTTATGAAGCTATTGGGAAAAATATAAGATACTAAAAGATGCTAATATTTACTAATTTAGTGAAATACAGGAAAAATTTCAGGCACCCTGAATATAACTGTTACAAGTGGCAGGGGTGATGTGGTAATAACAACTAGATTTGCTAGTCTTTCTTTTGTTCAAGTTTTATTTTTCTATTTATACGTGGTTACAGTACATAATGAGCACATTCCTTGTGGGGAGTAGGTACATGCACATAACACATCTCAAAATCTTTTTCAGGCCGGGGATTTAGCTCAGTGGTTCCACCACCTGCCTTGAAAGCACAAAGTCCTGAGTTCAATGCCTGGTACCAAATATATATATCTTTTAGTTTGCTTTTTACATATATTTTGTTTCTCATATATGAGAAACCCTACAATATTTAAGCTTCTATGTGAGATTTATTTAACTTAATATTATGGTCTCAAAGTGTATCGATTTTCTTACAAATGACTCAAGCTTCTACTTGTACATAATAGTATTCCATTGTGTATACATACCACATTTTTATCCATTCATCTGTTGTAGGACATGTAGGTTTATCTATTATGAATTACATGACTATAAACATGGGTTATGCACTTATCACTGGAATATGATGTCTTTAATTCTTTCAGGAAGATACCTAAAGGGAGAATATGTGAGTCAAATAGAATTTCTAGTTTTAGTTTTCATCCTCGGGATTTAAAGATTATTCAATATACACAAACCAATAATTTTAATACATCACATAAATAACAGGGCAAAAATCACATGGTCATCTTCATAGATGCAGATCCATTCATGATATTTTAAAAAACCTTCTAGAAAATAGGTATCAAAGAACCTTATCTCAATCTGATAAAAGCCATATATGACAAGCTGACAACATCATATTAAATGGGGGGAAAACTGCAAATTTTTCCTCTAGATCTGTTAGTCCTTTACTCTTCAAAAAATCAAGTGTGTCAGAACATGAATTCTCCCTTGTTAACTTATTCATCTGCTTATTCAGCAAATCACTGAGTCACTGCACTAAGTTTAAAAACTTCAGAGATTCACATTCTAGTAGGATCAGACAAACATAAAAATTATAATACAAAATTCTAAATGCAATGACAGAAGCCTGTTCACAATGTTATCCACAGATGTCCACACTCAATTCCTGTGATCCAAGTTACCCCTGCTTTAATCATGTGATATTGACAACTCCTGCCTCTAGGTGAAAGGATTTGGTGATAGAAAAAATCATGACCAAAAGTTGGCAATAGCCTAAGTCCTATTGCACACTTGTAAACTGGGACAAACTTCTATCTCAAGATTTGGGACAGACTCACTGAGAAAGGAAGTTAATTAGCAGCAGGAACCAAAGCCAAAGAATCATCATATTGGGGACTACATAGGGCCTGGAGAACAGCTACACTAAGCCTTGCAGAAGTCCTTATTCAAGAGAATGAAGAAACAGAGATAACTATAAAAATGCAAATAAGCTGCCTCAGTTTCCTAAAGCCTGGCAGACCCCAGCTGTAGCTGTTCAGAGAATCAGATATAATTCTGGTCCTGCCCTTGCAGCATGCTCTCCTTAGAAGTCACACCTCCTTTGCGGATTCTTCACAGACTCCACTACCCACACGTAGTGCCCTGCCTGACTTTCCAATTGTTCTTTAGTCTCCTAATCCTGCCTCACCTTTCTATCATCACTATCCTCTTTCTTGTCCTTTATTTATCCTTAATCTCAAAATTTCTTTTCACCTTACTGCCCTGAAATTCAGGACTCTTCAGTTTACTTTTTTCTTATTGACCCTCAGGGTTTCAACTTACTCCTATGCAGCTTTCTAAGACATTTTCCAAAAGACATTTTTTTATCTTAAAGGATCCTGATGTCAATGGTTAAAATAAATTGTGTGTGTATGTGTGCTTGCAAATGTGCTTGAATAAAAAAGATCAGGATGAATGCACACTGAAGTACTGTATTAATGGTTATGGTATCTGTGATAGTTGACAGATTATGTCAACTTGAGTAAGAAATACCCAACTAAATTGGATCAGCATAGTTCTGAGTGTGGCTGAGGGGATTTACTAAAGACAGAAGACCCACCCTAGGATGGCTTGTTACCTGAATGGAATAAAGGGGAAATGAAGAAGGAAGGCTTGCTTCTACTTCTTTGGAGGAGCTCTAGTCTTGGCCTTCACCTTGGATATGTCTCCTGGCTTCTAGTGGCGCAGATTCTCCAGCCCCCACTGCAGACCTTTCCGCCTTTCATCACAGGCCCTTTGATCTCCTGACACAGAATTACATTGAGCTGCAGGCCTTTGACAAGATCCTTCGGATTTCCAGTGCATAGATAGACTTTTGCACTCTTCCATACCTGACTCTATGGGTAGCCTTTGTAATCCAATCTTACAAATTATCATACATTTTTATATCTTGTTCTAAATCTGTTTCTCCAGTAACCACTGATTGATACAATATCTCAGAAGTTGTGGATAAGTTCTATTTTCTCAGGCACACATTTTTTAAAAACAACCATTCTTCATGTTATGTATTTGGAATTCTTTATGTAATATGTAATAAATTCCAAAAATTTTGTTGTAATTAATTATATAAATAGGAAGAATGGGTGACTTCTTGATATAAAAGGAAAAATATATAATTATGCTACTGATAAAACTATATTTTTATATGATAACTAAAAATAGCTGTTCAGAAACAGATAAAGGAAACCCAGTGGAGTAGAAGAGATGGCTCACCATTAAATCTGTGCATGTTTGGAAACTTACTCTACAATACAGTTGGTATCATGAATCAATACAGAAAGACAGATTGCTTAGATGATTATATTACAGAATGCTTACCATATGAAGAATTATATATCAAGAATCCTATATATTAATATACCTATGGACTCTAGACTAATGATGATGAATCTTTTAGAGAAGAGAGCCCAAACTTCAATCCAAACCCACTAATTTATAACAAAATGCCAATACACCAATTAACCTTGAATACTGATGTTTTAGTTTAGAAAAAATAAAACAACTAATACATTTTGTCTTAAAAGAAAAACACAATAACATGCATGCCATAGATTCACCACCACTGCTTTAGACAAACACAGCAGTGAAAGATTAAATTGCAAAACTATAAAAAATATTTTAAAATATAAGAAAATTTATGTGTACCATATGATTTCTTGGCAAAATTCAAAGTACAATTTATAAAGAAAAATGAATTAATTCAATTATATACTTCTTTAAAAGTAGTTTAGTTCAATGAAGGACACCATGAACAAGTTAATGGATTCTCTTTGGGTAGGATCTTGCAACACAGGAGACCTGGTACACTAGCTGGTATACTTGCAGCTTATTCTATGATGTAATAAAAAGGAATAGATTACTAAGAAGAGAGAAACTGAACAAGGAGGAGCATCAGTACAAGTCACTGCCATAGGAGGCATTCTATTCAGACTTTTTGAAGACCTGTGTAGAATGTACTCAGAATTGTTCACTCAAGGCAGGTGTGATGGATAATTTACTGATGTAACAATGTCACAGATATTTGGCCAGATATTTTCAGATTATTTATGTGGGAATATTTTTGGATAAGACTAGCATTTAAATGAATAGACTTCATAAAGCATATTGCTTTCCACAATTTGGGTAGTCTTTAATCACTGGACACCCTGATAGAACACAAAGGCTGACCATTCTCTGAGTAAGAGAGAATTCTTCCTGCCTGACAGTCTTTGAACTGAGACATTGACTTTTTTTCTTCTTCACACCAGAACTAAAACATTGGCTCTTCCTAGCCTCCTGACCATCAGACTGGATAGCATAGTTGCTATTGACTTCCTTAATTCCCCAGGCTTTTGGAATTGGGTTGGACTGGCATAGTGCTGTGGAATCTGCCCATGTGCTGCTTGCCAATTCAGCCTGGAGATCTTAGTATCTATCCATTTCTATAACTGCGTGAGGCAATTTGTTATAATATGTGGAAATGCATCTGATACCCTATGGCTCTGCTTCTCTCGAGAATATCTGGATAATAGATTTTAGTACTAAGAGTGATTCTTGAGAAGCAGAATTTTAGTTGTTTACTAAGTGATACACAAAAACATAAAAATTATGCATATTAATGTAATATGATATCAAAATACATCTATATATCATGTAATATTTATATGTCTATTTTTTCAAATATTTATCATTGCTTTAAGGTTAAAGCTTAAAATCTTTTCTCTAGTTTTTTTATAAAAATATACAGTGCATTATTGCTATCTACAGTTTTTTAAAGATGAATCTTAATTGGTCCTGAGGTTTTGAAATTGTCTTTTTCATTTAATTAAAGAATGTATAAAAAGATGTGGTTTTTCTACACAATTGAGTATTATTCAGCCATAAAGAAGGGTGGATGTACCTTGAAGCCCTATTCGTGAATGAAATAAAGCAGACACACATCTAATATAAGAAACTGAAAGTGTAAAATAGGGACCAAAATGGATAATAAACAATGTGAAATAAAAAAAAAAACTGTTCAAAAGGAAGGGAGAACTAGAAAAGGGGGAGGGGGAATGAAAGGAAGGAAAGAGAAAAAATGAGAAAAGAAGGAAAAAATGGAAAAGGGCTTTTGCAAATAGGGAGGGGAAGAGGAGTTGAAGGGAGGGGAGGGGAATGGGGGAAAAAAGAGGAATCAAGATACATGGTGTACAGGTACCAATTTCCTATGATGAATATGATCGTTATGTATATGTAAACTGCACCAATAAATTTAAAAGGTAAAAAAAAGATGCTAATGACTGTTTCCCTTAGTGAAGAGAGCACTCTTAGTCCATGCTATTTTCTGCAAATAGAGACATCAAATAACATCATTAGATACTCAGTCATGAAAGGCATAGTTATGGATTGAATATTTGTATTCTTCTCAAAATTAATGTTGAAGTATCCATCACCAAAGTGATGATATTTGGAGGTGGGGCCATCGGAAATAATTAGGTTTAGATGAGTTTGTCAGAGTGGAAACCCCCATGGTGGCATTAATGCCCTGATGAGAAGAGGAAAAGAGAAACAAACTTTCTTTGGGTATATGCCGCAGGTAAGACCAAGTAAGCATAAAAGGAGAAGTGGGCCATCTAAAAGCAAGGAGAAGGCCATCACTGAGAAACAAATCATCTATTATATGATCTTGGATTTCTTGCTCCCACAACTGTGGTAAATATCTGCATTTAAGCCATCCAGTCTATAGCATTTTATTACATCAGCCCCAAGAGAAAAAGTAGGCACGTTAGTTTGCTAGTTGGTAATAAAGCTAAATCAGTAATCAGAATACTCTAACCCACACAGTTTTATCATGTTAACCAATCATAATTTTCCTACAAATGATATAGGTGAGAATCCCACTAACTTGATTTGTATAGCAGAAAAGTTCTAAACCAAATGAACAAAATTCTAATTTGAATCATAAAAACAGAGTCATGACTTCTCAAGGTCCCTTTGAGGAAGGGCATTTGTAAACTGCCAAAAATTTATACTGTTAATATTTCTCCAAGACATGCCCAAAGGTATAGCTGGCCTTTCCCTAGAGTCATTATGCATTAGGAAAAGGAAATAATAAGAACCCTCAGAGACCACTAGATACTGTCTCTGAGCAAACATTGACTCTGAGAGGTCCAAAACCCGTGACTACAGTCCATTCCTCAGAAGAGGGGTTGTTAGAGAACAGACAGTAGAGTTTTAACTCTGCAGTGGCAACAGTGGATCCCTAAACTTATTCTGTGGTTATGTCTCCAGCTTTAAAGTACATAATTGAAATAGATACACTCGGCAGCTGGAAGAATCTCCACATTGCTTCTCTAACCTGTGGAGTGAAGGAATTATAGCAGGCAATATCAAATGAATCTATTAACATTCTTTCTTCCTAGGTAAACAGTAAACCAAAAGCAGTGTTACATTCCTGGAAGGATTACAGAAATTAGTGCCATCATCAAGGACTTGAGAGGCACGAGTGTTTATTCCCACCACATCACCATTCAACTCATCTACTTTATCTGGAATGAAAGCAGATGGATCTTACAGAATGACAGTGGACTACTGTGAACTTCACTAGGGGGTCCTATTACAGAGGTAGTACTAGAAGTAGTTTTATTAGTTGAACAAATAAACATATTCCCAGGTAACTGGTATGCAGCTATTATGGCAAATACTTTCTCTCCATACTTGTTAAAGAAGAGGACTTAAAGAAGTTACTTTTAGATACCAGAACCACAAACACACATTCACTGTTTTACCTCAGAGGTAGGTCAATTCTCCAGTCCTATGTCAAATTTTAGTTCTCAGGAGTCTTGATTGCCTCTCCTTTCCTCAACATATCATACTTGCCCATTATATTGATGAATTCAGGCTAACTGAATTTAGTGAGTAAGAAGCAGCTACTACTCTAGACTTACTGACAAGTTATTAGTTCAGAAGGTGAGAAGTAAATCTAGCAAAAATTCAGGAACCTTTTACTTCAGTGAATTTTCTAAGGGTCTATGATATACAGCATGTTGAGTAATACTTTTTAAGATGAAGGATTACTTGTGGCATCTGACTCTTTCTACCATCAAAAAACAAGCACAACACATAGTAGGCCTTTTTGGATTTTAGAGGCAAAATGTGCCTCATTTGCATGTGATATTTTGTCCTATTTTCCAACTCACAAAAGCTGCTAGTTTAGGTTGAGAACCAAAACAGACAAAGGTTCTGCTATATGTCCAGGCTATTGCGTAAACTGCTCTGCCACTTGAACCACTTGATCCAGCAAAACCAATAATGACTGAAGTGGCAGTGGCAGATAGGGATCTAGTTTGGAGGATCCAGCAGGATCTTAGGCGAATCACAGCTATGGTTCAGAAGATGTTTTGGCCCTGCCAACTCACTACCTTGGGGGTGTGTGTGTGTGTGTGTGCGTTAGGTAAGCATGTGTGTGTAGGTAGGCATGTGTGTGAGACAGTGTGTGTGTCTGTGTATGTGTATTATTCTGGGGATCAAACTCAGACCCTTGTGCCTGCTAGGCAAGCACCTTGCTACTGAGCTACACCCCTAGCCACCTATTTTCATTACAGAAAAGAGCTCTTGGTGTACTATTGAGCATTAATTGACATTGAATGATTAAGAAACGGCCACCACATTATCATGTAACCTGTTCTTGCATATAATGAAGAAGATGTTGTCTAATCCACCAAACCCATAAAGTGTACACCACAATACTCCATCATCAAATGGAAGTAGCACATATGTGGTCAGTTCTGAGCAGTCCTAATGGCATAGCAAATTACATGAAGAAGTGCCCCAAATGCTTATGGTCCTCATTCCTGCTTCATGAATCCCCAAGTCTATACTTAGGATATAATGTCCTCATAATGGCTTCTGTAGAATCAATCAACAATAGAAGACTTAGGCCTGGTTTATGACTGGCTCTGCATGAAAGAAAGGTATCACCCAAAGTAGACTATAATACCACAGCCCCTTTCTTAAAAATTCATAAAGATAAATGTTGAAGAGAGATCTTCCTAATTGATAGAATGTTGAGCAGTGCACCTGACTGCGAGGAGAAATGGCCAGACATGTAAATATATACACTGGACAACCTCATCCCCAGTGACCCCTACTACCACCTAGGAACTCATGAACAAAGTAGCAATGTAGAAGTCCTTGGCACAGTAACATGGACTTCTACATACCAAGGATGACCTAGGCAAAACCGCCAGTATCTAATATGTCAATAGCATTGAGTATCAATGAATCCCAACTATAGTGTCAATTTCCCATGATCTTCAGCCAGCTACTCAAAATGCCTTATCTACTATCAAAGTATTCCACATGATATCACCTCTGCTCAAGAAACTCACTTCATAGCAATTAGAGTATGATAATAAACCCATGATGATAGAATTCACTAGTCTTACCATGTCCTCCATCATAAAGCAAATAAAGTCACAGAACAGTGGAATGGCCTTTAGAAGACTCATTTATAGAACTAACTACGTAGCAATACCTTACAGGGCTGGAGCAAGTTTCTTCAGGAGGATATATATGCTCACAATCAGGATACAATACAAAGTGTTCTTTTTTCCATAGTCAGGATTCACAAGTCTAGAAATGATGGGCAAACGTAAGAGTGGCACCACTCATTATAAATCCTAATGGCTCCATAGCAAACTTACGGCTTTTTAACCCAAAAACCTTACGCTCTCCTGGCCTAGAGGTCTTATTTCAAAAGGAAAAATACTTCAAATATGACAAAAAGAAAGTTAAACACTTCCAACATACAATGGCACAAAGTAAACATTCCCATTTTAAAAGGGAAAAATAGGAAAATAGAAAGAAATTGAACCAACACAAGACTGAAACCCAACAGCAAAAACATTAAATCGTGTTGCTCCATTTACAGCACCTGGGGAAGATTATGTTGAGATCTGAGTTCCAAAAGGGCTGGGGAAGTTAATCCACTATGGTCTAGCTGGTTGCAAAACACATGACCTCTCTCTTGGTCTGGCAATGCTTTCTGTCTGCGGTTTTCTCAGCAGATAGTCCATGTTCCAGCAATCTGCAACTTCCTGGAGTCTCCACTGCACTATTGGCTTCATTCTTATAGCTTCACACATTGCCCTCTCAGGCACATACTCCTTGGCCTCTCGGGCCTTCATTTAAATCTGGGCTGCGGTCTCCCTCACCCCACAACTCTTTCATTCTGCAGGTTTGAAAGACCAGTACCACATAGGTAATGCCAAGATCTGTTACCAGCTCAGTCAGTAGCCTGACACCCTTGGACCATGATTGTAGTTGTCTCTTAGTGTCTGGATGGCTGAAAGTGGAGGAGTGCTTCCCAAGAGGCCCAGAATGAGCAGGAAGCCTTGTTACTCTCTTCTCAAACAGACTTTCAAAACCATTTAGCCTTTTACATTCTTGACCCTTCCTTGGGTGGGGTCTGGCCATTTCTTGAGATGCCCTCAGGGCATCGTTTTTAGTGTCCTGATGCAAAGTACTTGGCTTTTAAAAAATGCTAATATTTTTAGCAAAAAAACCCTGCCCAACTCCACACACACTTCCTTTCTGGCCAGGAGGCAAAATTTTCACATCTTTTGGCTCTGGAATTTGCTCCTGATTCTCACTATAAATCTGGCAAAAAGAACCAGCAATATCCATGCCACAACCAGAATGTTGGGTTGCTTTGAAATTTCTTCCACCAGATCAATTAGTCTATTGTCCTAACCACAGGAGTAAAATCTCAGAAGCTGGGCAAAAACATAGATAAATTTTCTGCCAGTGTGTAACACTCACAGCCTCTAATGTAAATGCCAGTGGAGTCCTTGCTCTCAACCAAAATGTCATGATTCTGGCTTTGACATTCCACTTTCCTATCAGCACTCTGTTCCTCTGAGCTTCGAGCAGAAATTGCCATCAGGCTCTGTTTATAGCATTCTAGATCTTCTCTATCCAGCATCTCCAAGCTTTTCCAAACTCCTCTCTACTGGAAAACCCTGAAATGTTACAAGAAACCTCTGCAGTAGGCTCCAGTCTCCTACCCAGTGTATGATGCAGGCCTGAGGAAAAAAAAAAACTGGAAGAACTAAGAGAGACAGAAAGCAAGGCACCAGGACAACCAATGCTGGTGCAACCCACAAAGGTGCTGGGCAGTCCAAGCCACTGATTTTTATTGGTAATCAATTGGCATAAATGTGAGCTATGTACAAGGGCACCACTACATGCAAGAATGTGCAATTGTACAGTTTCTATGGAAACTAATACAAACAAATCATTTTCAAATTAGGAATAGAATAGACAAAATATATGGTTGTAATTAGAACATTGCCCTCCTAGTTAAGAAAGTTTTAATTGTAGGAATGGAATTTGGGTGCAAGTTACTCTGACCTAGGCACACAGGCTTTGGCCAAACTCACTTCTCAAAACAAGCCAATTGTGGGGTTAACTCATCACAGCCTGCACTGCTTCCAGCCTGCTTTGGGCATAATCAATATAGCAGTCTCCTGCACTTCTCACAAACCATTTGCAAAGGGTTCTAAACCAATGGCCAGGTACAGTCAAACCAATAGCCCCACTCCTGTGGTACCAATTTTCTGTATTATTCTTTCCCACCCCTGGGGCACAACACTCAATACTCATAACTTAATTGAGGAAAGATCTGATTTACCTCCCATTTTAAGGTCATTCAGTCTATTGTCAGCTGGCTCTAAAGCAGGAACATCGTGGTAGAAGGGCAAGATGAAGAAAAGCCACCCTACCTTATGTCAGACAAGAAGCAAAATGAGAAGAGAGGAGGCAGAGAAGAAGACACACTATCTAAAATCACACTCCAGTGACACATGCCTTCAAACTACTAGCACTTTTATTTATAAACTAAACAATGAATCAATTTATTAATGAGTATATCATTAATCCATGAACCAATCATTTCTTAAATGTCCCAGCTTTGAACAGGAGATTTTTGGACTGGATTTTATGTGTAAACCATAGCGCTCATGATTTCTGTATTATGAGCCCCTTTGATTTAGGTCAATGAAAAACTACAATTACTGAATCCAGAAAGGACCACTAAAGGCCTAAAACCTTTAAAAATTAGGTTTGAGTCATCCTTTCTGGTAAAGAACAATTACTAAGTCACATCACTTAAGTAACGTTTAGTCAGACTTATACCTACATTAACTCCAGCCCTTTACAGCACCTGTTAGATAATGTTCTGCAAGCCTCTATGACACAATATAAGAAGAAAATAATTTCTGTTAGGTCAACTGGTCCTTAGAGAATAATTAATAATATTCACTTTGCTTCACTGCATATGCTCAGTTTCTCTGGCTGTGAGCTCCCCGGAATGAAGTCTATAATGAGGTTGCTGCAATCGCCCATTTAAAGCTCTCACTGAGCCTTGAAGAACCAGCAAATGTACCAACATCCTGGGTTCTACATGTACTTGTTCCTGTCTTTGCAGCCACAGCTCTTCATAATGATTAGCAAAAATTGCTCCACAAATACAGTGACTGTTTTCTCTACCTTGTATATCAACACCTTCCTCTAAATAGCTTTATATTCCATTTTTCCTTATGTAAAAAAACAGTGTTTCACTCTTATTATTGTACTCTGATTGCTAACAGCCCATATTAGTTAGATCTTTCAATGATTTGCAAGTGGATATTATATTCTCCTGGAGGATGTACTACATTTACCTACTGAGGTTGTGTTGCAATCTGATTCTTACCGCTCTGGCAGTAATAAAATAAGATGAGATCTTGGAAAGAAGAAGCATTATCTTACAGAGAACCTGTCTTAGATGAGATCTCTTAAGTACCTCCAGGAGAGAGGGGGCTTTAGCCAAGTAGCTGCCTCTGCCATCCTTGATAGTTCAGGAATATCTGGAAGTTCATGTTTTTCTGACTTGTCCACCCACGTGTTCATATCTCAGGCTGTCTGGTCATATAACAGGGCCTTAAATTTAACACAGGGAATGTGTCAAGTTTTTGCATGGCAGCTCTGTTACCGTTACAGTTTGAGCCTGGTCCTGGTTTTGATAACATTCTGTCTCATGTACGCATAAAATAAAAATCTATCTAACCCCACCATGGATGTCTTCTGTCATTCTATACTACGAACTGACAGTCTGCTAATCTGAGTTTGTTGTTTATTTTTGAAAGTACCTGAAGCCAATAATAAAAATCAGCTAACTCCAGCATCTTCATAATTATTATTACCTGTCCTTCCCTGTACACATGCCACCAGTGCATAGCCAGTGCTTAGCATTCTCTCTATGCTTTATCTAACCACCCACACACACACCAATTAAAGTTGTAATGATGATACTGCATCTAGAATTCATTGTCTGCATTCTTACTACCAACAATTAGGTCATTGCTACTGACTAATGAGTGACGCTGTTTCAGGATCCTATTCAGAGGGTCTGCTTTCTAAAAACTTTATAGCATCATATGGCTTATTCTGAGTTCCTTTAACAGTGAATAAATGGACCAGAGAAAAGGACTTCAGTGTAGGTATTTTATTTTGGGAAGTGACCTCAGGAAATAGTTATAGTGCCCAAAAAGAGTAAAGTGGGAAAAACGAAAAATCATTTTTAGGGTGAGTTGTCAAGTGAGTTGATATTTTCCAATCAACTACAAATGATCCTCTCCAAGATCCTATGAGAAACCATGCAGAATGGGCCTCAGAATTGCACACTCAGATACAGAAGAAGAAAGCATTTATCCAGAGGCATTTCTGGAGGCAAATCCATGTGCATTTTCAGGTTTGTGCCGGAGTGAGGGCTGCTCAGGTTGGTGAAGGCAATCTATACAACCTGGAATCTTTTGAATATAAACAAGTGACACCAAATTCAAAGTGCTGTCAGGTTATACCTTCATAAGCTGATTATCTCAATAATGGAAGGAATAAAGATGGCTGAGAGGATGTGCAGGGCAAAAGAATTGTTGTTGTTTACATCTAAAATGCCCCCCCACCCCTTGTTCAGAGGTGGTACTTTGGAAAATGATTGGTTCATGATGCTATAGGGTAACAAGTAATCCAAATAAGGGAAATATTACAACTCCCAACCTGCTAGATATCTGAAAGGCTGAGTTCATGTTCTCTAAAACTGAAGAATGAACTCTAGGAATGATGGAGGTTAGGAGTAGAAAGAATTTATTGAGAGAATGATAATTTCTGTATAAGAGAGACACAAAAGGGGATCGGAAAGTGGGTTGCCCACTCACCTCTCTTCTCAAAGGTATTTTATGGAGCAACACCATGAGATGAGGCAGGTACAAGGTGGGACAAAACTACAATCAACTAATAAGATTGTAAGTATAGTCGCTTAGGTAATATTGATCCAAAGGGAAATCATGAGGTGGGGCAAAACTATGATCAACAAATAAGATTACAAGTATAGTCACTTAGGTAATACTGACTAAATAGGGATCAAATGGGGGAAGCTAGTCACCTGGAATGAACAAGGATTTCTCTGGAAAGAACAGGCTAGGGAGGCTTTGGTCCCCTATTAAGGTGATTGATGTCTATTTAGAATATCAATCACTGGGATTCATCCCTAGGGGAAGTATGTAGGTGTAGTAGTTCTTCCTTTTTGAATACTGACCTTTTGGTAAATGTGTCTCAACTGTTTTACATGCTGAGGGAATTATAATATTTTCTAACTAGCTTAGCTGTCTACAATGATGGGGCACTGTACCCATCAGTGTGTTAAACTATTGCTGAACTCATAGATAAATGTACCATTAGCAGGTGGGGCCTGGTTAAAGAATATGACACATTGTGAGTGTGAACTAGAAGAGTGTATTCTTCTCCCTAGTGTTCTCTCTCCCTCTCTCTCTCTCTCTCTCTCTGCCCTCTCCGCTTTTCCCCTCCCCTCCCCTATCTCCTTTGCTCTCTATTTTGGCTACCATGGGTTGAATAGCTTTTTTCCACCAGCCACTTCTACCATTTCTGTTTTGGAACCAGGAAACCAGGAACTGAATGCTCTGTAACTCTGAGGCAAAATATACCTTTACTCCCTTAAGTTACAGGAGTCAGACATTTTATCTCAAAGGACAAGAAACTTGTCTAATATAGAAAATTGGTACCATGTGTACTAATTAGTTTGGAACCAGCTTGCAAGAGATGTTTGGAAAAGTTTGGAGAAGCATCGAAGAGAATATCTGAAATTCTCTAGGCTGACCTGGAAAAGCTCGGAGAAGCAGGAGAGAGAATACCTAAAATTCTGGAAGGTGAGCTTGATAGACAATCTTGGTGGCGGCACAGCAGCCTAGAAGACTGATCAGAATGTAGACAGTAGAGATCAGGCTCATGAGGTTCCAACAAGAATGAAGACTGCTAGGAATTGTACTAGGGCTCATTTGTATTACATTTGGCAGAGAATTTGTCTACATTTTTCCCAGGTCCTAAGACTTTCTATGAGGCTGAATTTAAAAGTGGCAGACTAATTATCCTGGCAGAGAAAATTTCAAGACAGCCCAGTCTTCAGACTGTGTCAATGATACTGCTGGCTACTTTTAGCTGATCTACAATGAGAATCAATGGCAGAAAGTAGAGCAGAAAGATGTGAAAAATTTGCACTTTGGGAAGACAGGAAATGAGTGTAAAGCTGGAACAGGAGAGCATGGTAGATGCAAAGATTTGGGCCATTTAAGGAAGCCAAATATTTTTCACTGGGAAAAATAGAAAAGGCAACTTGAAAGCATTTTAAGAATTGGCTAGACCCCACCCATCACAGGCTTAAGAGTACAAAAGGATAAACTCCTCTGAAATATTTGCTTTGAGAAGAGATCCCGGGGCACATTGCCCATTGAGGGACAACTAGGGAAGTATATCCCCTAGTTGACCTATTCAGGCACTTAGAGCCGACTTAGCTCTGATCCATGGGGACCTAGCTACTGCTCAAAACGGCAACAGATCTTGGCATCATCCACAGTGTGCTAATTGTTCCAGGCAGGCAGAATGCAAGAGCAGTGGGGTCAGGGCAAATTCCAACCACATTTCAAAGGATGGCCTGGGAAGCCCAGCAGAGTGTCCAAGAGACAGCAGTGCTTGAAGTTGTGACAATGAAGCCATAGGTGTAGTAGCGACTCAGAAATTTGGAGACACCAGGAACATGGAAAATCTACCAGACCAACCACAGATATTCCAAGAGAGAAGCCATGTGGGCTACAACCAGCGAGATCATGGAAGTGGCATTGTACAAGCCCTTTGTGCATGCTCTTGTTCCTGGACATTCAGCTTCAGGACTTAACCTTTGCTCTATGGGGTTTTGTTCTTGATTTGCTCCAATTCTTTCCCCTCCCTCCATTCGTTTTGGAATGGAAATGTTTATTATACAGTATGTTGGGTGTATTTAACCTTGTTTTCTTCTACAGGGGCTCACAGTTAAGAGCCATTACTGAGTATCAGAGGAGACTTTGAACTTAGACTTTTGAGAAATGCTGGAACTGTTAAGAATTTAGTGACTCTTGGAGAGGGACTAAATGCATATTTTATAATGAGATGCACATGAGCCTTGGAGGAGTCAAGGACAAAATGTTATTGTTTAGAAATAAAATGTACCACAAAATTCTCATGTGTTCAGAAGTGGGGCTTTTGGAAGGTGATTGGATCATAGGGATATTATACTTATCAGTAGCTGAATTCATAGCTCAATGTACTGTTAGGATGTTAGACCTCACTGGAGAAGGTGAGTCACTGGGAACATGACCTAGATGGGTATATTCTTGTTCACAGGTATCTCTCTCTCTCTCCCTCTCCCTCTCCTTCTCCCTCTCCCTGTCCCTCTCCCTCTCTCTCTCTCCCTCTCTCTCTCTCTTGCTCTCTCTCCCTCCCTCCCTCCCTCCACCCATCTTTCCTTTCTTGCCGTGAATTGAGTAGTTTTTTCATGCCCAGTCCTTCCACCATGATTTCTGCTTTGGAGCCAGCCAACCATGGACTGAATTATCAAAACCATGAGCTACAATAAATCTTTCTTCCATTAAGTTATAAGATTCAGGTATTTTGTCTCAGGAATAAGAAAGCTGAGTAATATAAGAATTATCTGACAACATTACCAGACATATGGAAGAATTAATACTATCAAACAACTGGTTATAAAACAATGCAAGAACCTTGTAAACCAACAACAACAAAGAGTGGTCCTATAGAATATTAGACAAAGTTATAAAAAGTCCATTTGCAGAAACTGAATCCCAGAAAGATGAGAAGCACATAAGGAAATTAATTAAGGCATAACACAGACATAAAAATGATAATTAAGACAGAATACACTTGATACCTAACAGATTAGTAGAAATGAAAATGCTGAATATGACAAGTGATGCTGGTGAGCATGGAATAAACACCAGGCTGGCTGGTGGGACCATAGTCTGTTCAAATCATAGTGAAGAGTAGCTGACTCTACATAGGAGAGTAGGTGTCTGTATATTCTAGGACTTGGTAACTATACTCTCCGATTTATATACCAAGGAAATCTCAAACCAAGTGAGAGATATGTGTAAGGAGATTTTTTGTAGTATATTTGTTTTGACAGGGACTTGTAAGTATTCTGAGTTTCCAGCAGTGGGAAAAGAGACAGGTAAAGTGAAGTGTGAGTGATACCCTATGCGCTGTTAATCAGCAGTAGGAAGCAACAGATTAGGTGTACGCAAAGTGACATACAGCTTAAAAATAGATTACTTTGTTTCAAAAACTAGGAAACTGAGAAATGCGCATGCTGCTGTGATTTAGATAAATGAAACACATGAACATAAACAATATATGTGTTTAGAAGAACACATACAAAAATAGATACACATAAAACATAAGAGAATGAATTTTATGTGAATGAAGAAAAGAAATAAAATAAAACATGGAGACAAAATAGAATAAATAATTAAATAAAGGAAGTACCTTGCAGGTATCAGTAATGAAGAAAATATACCATGAATTAGGGAATAATATGTACTCAACCTACTGAAGATTATGGTTCAAAATAAATTTAAAAGTTTTAAATTAAAACCAAAGTTGGATGAGCAAAGTCAGAAAAAACTCCAAGCACTCCAAGCACTGTCATAAAAACTCTTCATGTATTTCAGAACTTTTAGCAGCATTGTGGGGTCTGAATCAAAATCAATAGTGTTATAAAATGTACACAATGGACATTAATCATATAGTGTAAAACTTTGCCCATAAAAGTAAGGAAAGATTTTAGATGGTAAATAAGAAAAACATTTCCAATTCAAATAAAAATATAGCTAAGAATGTAAACACTATGTACTACAAATGTACTAATTTTAAAAAATGAAAAATTTTCTTTTCTGCTCCTTTTTAAAATTTGTGTTTGAGAGAAGAATACATGAAACCAAAGGAGAATAAAAGACTGAACATGGTTGGAATTGGTAACCATGAGAGCAGATTTCTCAGATTGTATCTTTGCTTTGTACATCTTTCACACTGGGATGTGTGTCTGCTCCAGAAAGGTGCAAGGTTGTCTATTCCAAAACCAAATCCTTGGTCCTGTCCTCCTCACACCATTGTCTAATCAGCCAAACCCATCTGACTACACTGAAGTCTGACTTGCTCATATTTGTAAACGTAAACAGACTTTTAGTACTATTAAGTTACCATGTTATTTTTTTAATTGTACTGTATTTTAAATTAAGTTTTAAAAAAACTTTACAGTGAAGAAATTATTCTCGTTGAGAATTTTAAGCCTTTAGAAAAGCAAGCCAGTAAGAAGGGAACATGTTGGATTAGAAGTCAGGGAGGGAAAGGAAAGAAAGGAAAAGAAAAAATATGAGAAAAACACAGAAACAAAGTCTTTATAAATAGGGAAGGGTAGAGGGGTTGAAGGGATGGAAGGGTAATGGGGAAAAATAAGAACAAAGATACATTATGTAAAGGTACAAGATCCCAGTGATAAATGTAACTGTATTGTATACCTAAAATGTTCCAATAAACTAAATGCAAAAAAAAGTCATGGAGGTAAGGAGGGTTGCCCAACAACATATATAACATATGACGTGGGAAACATTTTATTCTACAGGGCTCAAAGCCTCATCTCTTTCATCCATTTCATGTAATCTATTTTATGTTACTTGCAGAAATTTGATATACACAAACTAAATAATATGTGGTATTAGAAGTCAACTTAAATATCTCCTAAATCAAAATAATCTTT
>NW_004624820.1:2953931-3006719 GCF_000247695.1 Heterocephalus glaber | reverse complement strand
AATCATGTCTTGGACTATGACCACAATTTCTGCTGTTATCTGAGAAATTATTTCTGATTTCATTTTTTCCAGATCCCCTTTTGTTGTCAGTTCAGTGGGTCCAGGTGGTTGAGTATCAGAGTGTTCCATCTTATTTCCCTTTTGGGTTGCTGTAGGTGATCCGGAAGTCTCATTTTGAGACTTATTTATGTGTTTTCTCATTTCTACTGGTGGGGCAGGGGTGGTGCTGTTGGCGCCTATATGGCTCACCTCCTCTCAGCTGGGAGAGGTGGGACAGGGGCCAGGAGCAGCAGATGGATGGTGGCCCAGAATCCCCTTCCTCTGGGCCAGGAGTGGTGTGCCCAGTTTGTTTCACTTAACATAATTTTATCCAGTTGCATTCATGTTATCACAAATGAAAAGATTCTGTTGTTTTAAGACTGTATAATGTTCCATTGTGTATAGGTACTGCATTTTCTTCATCTCTTCATCAGTTGACAGACACTTAGGTTGTTTCCATTTCTTGGCTATTGTGAATAGTGCTGCAATAAACATAGAGTGGACACGCCTCTTTGACATACTGATTTCATTTCCTTTGAAAAAAAAGTTGGTAATGGGATTGGTGGATCACATGATAGCTATAATTTGAATTTTTTGAGGAAACTCCATGTTGTTTTTCATAATGGCTCTACTAATCTACATCATCCCAACAATGTACAAGGATTCCTTTTGCTCTACACCCTAACCAGTGCTTACTATCTTGTGTGTTTTTGTCAGAGTCATTTTAACTAAATTGAGGGAATATCTCACTGTGGTTTTGATTATCATTTCCTTTATGATTAGTGATATTGAGTACTGTTTCATATACTTCTTAGTTATCACAGTGTCTTCTTTTGAGAAATGTCTGTTTAGAACTAGTAACCCTTTTTAATAAAGTTACTTTTTGTTTTTGTTGTTAGGTTTGGTTTGGCTTTTCTATTTAGTTTTTGAGCTCCTCATATATTCTGGGTATGTGTCAACTATGTCATTTGCATTTTTCCCATTCTGCAGGTCTCTTTTCTGTTTAGTACTTTTGCTCTGCAGCTTTTTAGTTTGCTACAATCTTGTTTTTCTATTTATACTTTTGTTTCCTATCCTCTCAAGGTGTTGTCTGAAAAATCCTTGCTCATTCCAAAGTCTTCTACGTGTCTCTCTAGTAGTTTCATAGCTTCAGGATTTTACATTTAAGCCTTTAATCCATTGAGAGTTGATTTTTGGAGCTGATGAAAGATAGGAATCAAATTTCATTCTTCTGCATTTGGATGCCCAATTTTCACAGTACTGCTTACTGAAAAGATTCTCCTTTCTTTACCGTGTGTTCTCAGCTCCCTTTGAAAATCAAATAGCTACACATGTGTGAATTTACTTTGATGCTTTTTACTCTGTACTGTTGGTCCATGTATCTGGTTTTATGCAATACCATGCTGTTGTGATCACAACAGCTTTTAGTATATTTTCATTTGTTCTGTTTACTCAAAATTGAGTTGACTATTTAAATTTGGTTGTTCAAAACAAATTTTAGGATATTTTTCTAGTTATGTGAAAAATGTCATTGGTATTTTGATAGGAATTTCATTGAATCTATAGATCAACATGAGTAGTAGGAACATTTTAAACATATTGAGTCTTCCAATCCAAGAACATGAGATGTCTGTCCATTTTTTTGTGTCCTGTATAATTTCTTTCATCAATTTTTTTCAGTTATTATGTAAAGCTTTTTGGTTAAATTTATTCCTAGGTGTTTTTATTTTTTATAGCTATTGTAAATGAGATTTCTTTCTTCTGCAGACAATTCATTATAGCATATGGAAACACCAATGATTTTTGTATGTTGACTGTATCCAGCAACATGCTGAATTTGTTCTAATATTTTTATTTTGGTGACATCACTGAAGTTTTCTATATATTCCATCATGTCATTTGCAAAAAGTGACAATTTGACTTCTTCCTTTCCAATTTGTAAATCATCTATTTTTTTCACTTGCCAATTTGCTCTGGCTAGAACTTCCAGTACAGTGTTGCACAAAGTGGTAGCAGTGGGCATTCTTATCTTGTTCTGGATGGTAAGGAAAAAGCTTCCACCTTTTCCTATTCTTTGTGGTTTTTTTTTTTTAGCTGTGGGCTTCTTATATACAATCATTACTGTGTTGAGGTATGTTCCTTCAATATCTAATTTAGTCAGAGTTTTCATCATGAAAAGATGTTTAATTTTATGACATGGCTTTTCTGCAATGTATTAAGGTGATCATTCAATTTTTGTCCTGTATTTTGTTGATATATCATATCACACTTATCGATTTCCATATGTTGAACCATCCTTGCAATGAATCTCAACTGATGATGATGAATAACTTTTTACTATGCTATTGGATTCAGTTTTCCAATACTTGGTTCAGGTATTTGCATCTATTTTCATCAAGGATATTTATCTAGGCTTTCCTTTTATGTGTGTTCTTTCCTAGTTTTCATATCAGGCTAATGCTGGCCTTAGAGGTTGATTTAAAAATAGCAGTTTTATTTTGTCTTTCTAATTTTTAGGCACATACCTTCATTGATTTAAATAAAGTGTTTCAAAATTTATAATCCAATATGATAAATTGAACATTATATTTGACCAATAATTATTTAGTGTATTAAATTATTACTTTAGATATGTTAAATTACTCTTTAATAATTTTTACTTTTGATAATTTTTTCTTAGATCTTAATTTTTGGAGTTAAAAGCTAATGTTTTTATGAATGAAATAAAATTTTGAGGGTTTTCTTAAAAATAATTCTGAAGAGAAAACTAGACAGGAATATAAAAACCACAGAATGTATAGCAGTTATGTTTTATATCTAGATGTTTCCCCAAAGTTTCCTATGCTCCTAAATGGGCCTTTTGGGAGGTAATTAGATTATCTGGGGGTTATACTCATCAGTGGAAGCATTAATCCATTGAGTCTAAAGCTAAATGTGATGTTGGAAGGTACTGCCTTGTTAGAGGAGGTAAGTCACTGGGGCATGGCCAGGAAGGGAGCACACCCCTCCCTCATTCCTCTGTTTGTACTTTGTGCTTCCTGGACATAGTGCCTTGAAAAAAACTTCCTCTGCTGTGCCCTTGTGCCATGTTGTCCTACCCTGGAGACAGCCAACTATGGACTGAAACCTTTACAAACTGTGAGCCAAAGTAATCTCTTCTTTAATTTGTAGGTGTCTGGTATTGTGTCTCAGCCACAAGAAAAGTGACTAAGGCGATATTCATGAATTGATATCCATTAAAGTTTAGGATAGGTACATGGAAGTAGCTCCTTCTCTGTATTTATGGCCATGTAATTTTCACTGTAATATGTTAAATAAAAAAGAAAAATGTATTTTCATGTATACCATCCAGCTCATTCATTTCTCATAATCACACTGTGACATACATGCTGTGCTATTTGCTTTTTTTTTTTTTTTGTAGTTGTTCTTTGAAGAAAATGTACAGAGAATTTAAGCAACTCATGAATTACATTTAATGCTGGGAAGAATTTGGGCTACAATCAAGATGTTACAGAAGTTTATTCAATGTCCTTCTACCATCTCTAAATCTGTAGTATTTCCTGCTCCTACTAAGTATCCCAAATGTTTGTTTATAAATGAAACAAGCACCCTTAGAATATGATTCTTAAACATAAAAATGGAAGACTATTGTAACCTAAAAAGGAAATTCTAAAAATGAACTAACTCTTGGAGTTTTGTTCTTTTTGTTGTTGTTGTTGTTGTTGTTGTTGTTGTTGTTTCAGTCACTTCTTTCTCCAGGAAAAACACTTGTCAAAATTGAATGAACTTCATTGTTGTTTCACTAATATCTTCTCTGAATAAGTAATAAAGCAGAGTACATTTAGATTAATGTAGAAGTTTTGACACCACCTTCAGGTACCAAGAGAACAGACAAAAGGTAACTTTGGATTATATGTGATTTCAACCACGATTATAAAAAGAATACTGGTAGTAGAAAGGTGAAATGGAAATTATTTTTACTTGTGATAACAGTGGTATGATTGTTTTTTGTCATGTTAGTTATGGGGGGTGTATAACAACATATTCACAGACAAAATGATAAAATGTTGAAGATTTGCTTAGAAATAATGTAGAGAGAAAAGTAGAGAATATTTGCTTTTATGTTTTTAATTTATGATTACATGTTACATTGCATGAAGTTCACATGGATCTTAGGAAGTACAGACATGTATAAAAGGTCTGTATTCCTTTTTAGTCCCCTTCCCTTCCACAGCCATGTCTCTCCCTCCAATTCTAAATCCTTTTTCCCCATTTTCATTATTATTGTTATTTTTAGTTCGTGTTTATGACACATCGTGTTTTCATTCCCCGAGGGTCTTTGGTATAGGTACATGGCACATTTTAAGTCTTCTTACTTCTCCCTCCCTTCTCCCATCCCCTCACCCCTGGTCTCCTGGTCCCTTTCCCATTTGCAAAAAATTGATTTCCCTGTTACTTTCCATCAGTCCTATATTTTGCTCTTTATTTGTACTTTGCCTTATTCAAACTAGAGAAACAATGGAGTATTTACTTTTGTGTGTCTGATTTATTTCATGTAATAAATACTGTTTCCCAAGTGTATCCACTTTCCTACAAATTTCTCAAATGTATCCTTCTTTATAGCTGAGTAGTATCCCATTATGTATAGTTACCACATTTTTTAATCTGTTTGTCTTTTGATGGGTATAAAGGCTGCTTCTAGGATTAATCTATTATAAATTGTGCTGCTATAAATATTGATATACATGTATCACTACAATACGATGACTTTAGATCTTTTAGGAAAGATACCTAGAAAGGTAATTTTAGTTCTTTGAGAAATTTCCATTCTGATTTCCATCATTGTTATAATTGTTTATTCTTACCAACAATGTAGAAGGGTATCTTTTTCCTCATTACCACCATGCTAGCATTTGTTATTATTTTCTTTATGCTTGCCATTCTTTCTGGTGTAAGTCGAAATCTTCACATTGTTTTAATTTGTGTTTCCCTAGTGGCCAAAGATGTTGAACATTTTTCATATGTTTATTGGCTCTTTGTACATCTTCTTCTGAGAAATATCTATTCATTTCACTTCCCCATTTTTTATTGGTCTTTTATTTTTGGAGGGTCTAATTTTTTTTTTTTTTGGAGTTCTTTATATATTGTCAATATCATTCCTCTGCAGAACAGCTGAAAAAAAATTTTCCCAATCTGTAGATTGTCTCTTCATTCTATTGGTTGTTTTCTTTGCTGTACAGAAGTTTTTAATTTGATATAATCCCATTTGTTGATTCTTGTTGTTATTTCTTGTACAATTAGAGCTCTGTTCAGAAAGTTCTTGCCTGTAACTATGACTTCAAGATTTTTACCCATTTTATCTTCCACTAAGTTCTAGTTTCTGGTTTATCACATAGATCTTTGATCAATTTTGATTTTAGTTTAATACCTCAAGAGAGATGGGTCAAGATTCAACTTCTGCATATAGATAGCCACTTTTCCTGGCACCATTTGTTAAATAGGTCATCTCTCCTCCATCATGTTTTGGCCTCCTTTGTTGAAGATAAAATAGTTGAATATGTCTAGCAATTTTTCTGTATCCTTTACTCTACTCCATTGATCCACATACCTGTTTTCTGCCAACACCAGGCCTATTTGTACTATTGTTGTTTTGTAATATAATTCAAAGTCAGTTATTGTTATTCCTCCTGCTTTGCTTTTGTTGCCCAGGATTGCTTTTGCTATTCTGGGTCTCTTGTGGTTCTGTATGAATTTTAGGTTTGTTTTCCCCAGTTCTGTGAGAAATGTTGTTGGTATAATGATTGGGATTGTGTTGAATCTATATATAAGTTTTAGCAGTATGGCTATGTTGACAACATTGGTTCTACCTATCCAGGAAAAGGGGACAACTTTCCACTTTCTAATGTCTTCATTCTCCTTTCACAGAATACTGTAGTTTTTGTGTAGAGGACTTTCATTTCCTTGGTTAGCCTAATTCCTAGGTATTTAATTTTTCTTAGTGTTTTAGTGAATAGTATTATTTTCTTAATTTCTTTCTCATAGAGTTCATTATTGGTATACAGAAATGGTATTGAGTTTTGTGTCTTGATTTTGTAACCTGCTAAATTGCTGTAATTAGTTATTAAGACAGAGTTTTTTGGTGGAATTCTTTAGCTCTTTGTCTTAGTTAATTTTCTGGTTGCTGAGACAAAATAACTGACACCCAAAGTTGAAGGAGGAAAGGTTTTTTGTAGCTTCCAACCTGCAGAGGTTTTAGTTCATAGTTGGCTGGCTCCAAGGCAGGGTGGCATGGCAGAGGGGCAACAGTTTATAGTTGGCAGCAAAGCAATGAAGCAGCAAAGTAGCAGAGAAGCAGCAGCCTGCCTCTCCCCTTTATCCCTTCTAGGCTGTCTGCCCTTTGGCTGGGGTGGCACCATCCTGGGCCTTCCCATTACCCACCCCCAGAACTCTGGCAAACCAATCAGTGGACAAATTTAGTAATTACAAACACTTAATCCCAATGTTACACCCTAGGTCCACACTTGTGATCACATGAGGCTTTGGGAAGACATCTACACACAAACATAATACTCTTTTATGTAGAGTATCAAGTCATCTGCAAATAACAATATTCTGACCTCTTTCTTTCCTATTATGTAGCCCTTTAATTTCTTTCTCTTGCCTGATTTCTCTGGCTAACATTTTGAATACTGTGTTGAACAGAATGGTGAAAGTGGGCATACTTGTCTTGTTGCTGATTTTAACTTGTCTTATAAAATATAAAGACAATTTTTTGTATAAAAATTCATTTCTTTTTAATCTCTTATTGGCAAAAATAAATACCTTTATGTTCATAAAAATACATCCATTTGAGACTGAAATTTTTATGGCGATAAAGATATTGAAAGCTACATGGGTACGAAATATTAAATAAAGCTAGAAATGAAATAACAAAAATTTAGAAAACAAAGAAACAAATTAAAACCATCAACCAAATGAGCTCATCATCATTTTATTGTATGCATTAGTTACTTCCTGAAAATTCAGTTTCATTTTGGTTTGTCTTAGACTTTCCACATAGCTTGTAAAATATCCCATTTTGTGGTTAACACTAATAGCTCTCCTTGTCATCAACCTAAACCTTCTCCCTAAATCATTTTTAAATTTCAAAGTTAATTGAGCTTCAGAACAAAGCTGTGCATGCAATTCTAATTTGCAGAGAAGAATCTGCACCCTGCCCGATGATGTCTCCCTGGAGACAAAGCATCAGGTAGTTTTGTCAATCAAATCAAAGTCATCATGTTCCCTCTTAATTTATTATAGTTATTTATATGTTTACTTATGTCTTTAAGGGAGATGTGATTATGAATTATTTACTGTTGTTATTCACTTGTAATGTACCAATCACCATATCGGGGCCAATTTAAGAATGATGTCTGCAAATCTCCTGGTAAAGAATGCCAAGCAATTTATGTGATAAATTAATGACCATGGGATTAAGAAAAGGAAATTATTCTTTCTGAAATTTCTTTCTCATTGACTTTCAAAGACCCAGCATTATTTCTACATCTAACTCTCAATTCTGTTCCACAAGAATTTCTTTCATGTTTTGTATTACTAGTGATGGTTGTCTTCTTCAATAACAAAATATCCCTTGTTTCTCACATCTATTCATTCGTCAAATATGCTTTTTAATTTTAAATTCCAAATAGGATGGGAAACCCCCTAGATAAAAGGATAATTCATCCCTTCTTCTCTCATAACTTTATGGCATCTTATTTGAATTAATTTGTACTATAGGAACCAGAAATAGTTATTGGTGAATTGATTGATTGAATGGCATATGATAGATTGTGATACTAGTGCAGATTTTTAGTTTTTCCTTTGTCTATGTCCTTTTCCACCTGACTTTGAAGTTCTCTTTCTCAGTAAGAAAGGAATTTAACTTCTCTAAATCTAGTCTTGACAGGCACTGGCCAATACAGTGTGAGTAAAGGTGCCATCAGCAGAGGCTCCAAATGAGTTTATATATCAAGGGTTGTTCTCTTATACCTCTGCAAACTCCATTTGAAGAGTATCACCAGGTTGTCCTAGAAGGAAGACCAGAAACACTTGATGCCAGGCTGTGATGCCCCAGGTTAACTCCTGAGGCCGCACTAGATTAGCTAGCAACTAGCAACCCCTATAGACACATAGGGCAAGACCAGATAAGATCAGCAGAGGAATAGAAAGGACGAAACAAGATGCATGAGCATAAATATTTACTGTTTTATACCATTTAGTTTCTGCATTTACTATGCAGTTCTCACATCATGGCAGATACAGCTTCAAAGAGTAATAAAAATATTTTAAGAAAACTTACAAGGTACAGAGAAAAAACTTAATAAAGCTTGCTAAATACTTTAAAGTAGAAAAAGATGGAATATTTGAGATAATAATCTACTAATTCATTCATTTAAAAAAAACTTGCAAATCTGCAATGATGGGCAGAAAGTACAATTGGCACTACAGAAACAAGAATTATGAGATACAGTTCCTACTCTTAAATAATGCAGTAAGCCATCATAATGATTAGTGTATGGTGTTTTGATTGGTAAACACTTTTACAAGCTTCTGTGAAGCACATAACTGAAGACGCAACATTAATAAGTTTTCCTAGAGGAAGTACTTTTTGAGATATCAAAACAACTTTTGGAGTCATCAGAAAAAGTTAAAAAGAGTCAAAGATTTGGAGTCCAGGTCAGCACATTTTGAAATAGAAAATAAATGGGGGGGGGTATTTCTGGAACACCAGAAATATGCAGATGAAGCTGGAAAGTTAGAGTATGGAAATTTAGAGTCCTATTAGAAGTGATACAGATTTTGGATTTTTTCAGGAAGTGATGAGAATTTATTATAAAATTATTTTTAAGGAAGAGTAATATGAGAAGGTTTGTATGTCCAAAAATAGCTCAGGTGAAAACTTGAGGAGCAATTGGGATGATTAAATGAGCTCCAGTGCTTATACTGACAAAAGAGTGGGCATCCTAAAATGATGGTTCATCATTGTGAGTAATAAAAAGTGGAAGTTAGGGTGGAGAGGAAAATGTCCCAAATTTCATGGAAATATATAATGGAGAGGAAGGAATAAAAAAGGAATATTTAGGGATGGGAGGAATGAGTTAAATTTGAACAACTCATGGAGATTAGCTATCTCTTCTATTCTGGAGAATATACACATTTTAAAATTGTAAGATAAAGACAAAAGTTTAAAATAAAGACAAGAATAGAAATGTAGGCATTGTTAGCATATTTATTTAGATTTGAACATATATAGAATGAACATTGGATAAAACAAGAAAATAGCAAGGACAAATTCTTGGGTAACACTGCCATTAAAAAGGTAAAAATTCATGGTAAAATTCATTTGGGTTTGGATATTGGCTATGTGGATTGTATGGAAAGGTAAGAAAAAGCAGGAGGACAATAGTTGAAGAAGGGTTTGAAAAACTTAAGTTGAATATGGATGGAATAAATTTAGAATAATAGAGTTTTCTTACATATGTAGGTAATATTTTGACTACAAGCAAAGTTACAAATTATTCCATTTCACTTAGGAATCAGAAATGGGCCTGACATTTGGAGATAAAGATCTCACTTCTTAAATTATGTACAGAATTAAATGTAGAAGTCCAAAGTGTGTGTAGTTCCCTTTTTACTGCAGCTCTAACTCAACCAAGAGAACAAAATGTGTTCCTTGCAGCTAAAATTTTTGGCAGTCTTTCTGAGCATGGCAGATTGTATTTTCCAAATATGGTCATAGTAATATTTCCAGTTGCTCTTCCAGAGCAGCACCTCTCCCCATCCAGAGGCAGGTGTGACTCTCTTGAGTCAGGGTGTGACTTTGTAACTGCTTGGGGAACAAAATGTGACAGAAGTGAAATTTTTGAAACTTGAAAGGCTAATATTGAAAGGAGATAGGGTTTCTGCCTGGTTTATGGGACCTTGCCCTCGGAGCTTAGCCACTAAATTGTGAAAAAGCCAAGCCACATGGAAAAGCTTCCTATAGATGTTCTTCCCAACAACCACAGCTATGATCTCATGCGAGAGCCAGCATCTTCTAGGAACACGAAGAATACAAATGAGCCAGCCTTCAGAGGATTCCAGTCTCAAGTCTTGCATTGGATCAGCTGATACCCAGTGGGACAGAAAAGAGATACTGCAGTGAGCCCTGATAGCTCAACATACTTACCACGGTAGTTTACTAACTTGTTAAATGTATCTCCCTTTCCCCCCAAAATAATCACTGCCTTATCCTGATTTTCCTATTTCAGTTCTTTCTCTTAATACTCAGAGCAAATTTTATTCTATCCCCTCATGTCCAAAACTGGATGTCTCTGTTTTCGTTTTTTCCTGTTTCCTTTCCTTTCCCATTAACACCATCTCTTCCACTTGGTAGATCCGTCATAGAACTGGAACAATAATAATGCATTGGAATAGCTTATATAGTAACATCCCAGTGAACTGTAATATCTTGCAACTTGGTGTTACTCACCTAAAACTGGGATTAACCTTGTGTAAAGTTTCACTATATTTCAAATGAAATATGAGATGTTTAATTTAAACTTTTTTACTTTAAGACAGTGATTTTACTCAGAGTTCCATTGACAAATACTTGAGGCAATGTGGAGGATTTATTTGGGGTGGGATTTTAAAACATTTGGAAATATTGAATTTTGGTAGGATTGTATAATTTATGCTTAATTGTGGTCATGATAATGAAATTGTACTTGTGCATAGTGACTTCAAGTTTAAAAATTCCTTTCACATTGACAGTGTAGCTCAGTCTTCATTAAGATGATTTGATGGAGTATACATCAGCCTGGTCAAATGTTCCAAGACATGTAGCATGGATGAGTGTGAAATAATAGTAATACAAAACATAATACAGATCTCATAGTGTGATGGTGTTATGGGTTATATCCAGATGTTCCCCCAAAGCCCCATGTGCTCATAGGTGGGAATTTGGGGAGATGAATAAATTATAGGGGTATGATAATCATCAGTGGATTAGTCCACAGCTGAGTTTATAGCTAAATGAGACACTGGAAAGTGAAGCCTGGTTAGAAGAGGTGGGTCACTGGGCATGTGCCCTCGAAGAGTATATCTCCCTCCTTCTTGCCTTGATTGCTGTCTGCTTCCTGCCTGCCATGCCGTTAGGTGTTTCTCATCTGCCATGCCCATTGTCACATCATGCTCCCTTTGGAGCCAGTTGACTAATGACTGAAACCCCTACAAACTGTGAGCCAAAATAAACCTCTCCTTCTTTAAATTGTTGGTGTCTTGTATTTATCCTAGTAACAAAGAAAGTGACTAAATCATATGGTGAAGCTTGCTTGTGTCAGCTTAGTTGGCTTGGGAGCTGCCAAGAGGATTGATGGAGCATTCTTCTGGAAATTCATGGAGGTGTGACCTAGAGTACTATATCTGCAGCTTTGCTCCTTCCTCCTTGGCACTGTTCCTCCGCTCTGGTTCCAGGTCACCATGAACTAAGTGTCTTTGTTCTGCTGCTCCCTTCTGTCTGTGGCTGTCTTGGAGCCAGCTGACCATGGGCTGAATTCCCTGAAACTACAAGCCAAATTAAACTTCTGCTCCTGCACGTTCTATCAGATATTGTGTTCCACAAATGGGACGCAGAATAATACAGAAAACTAGAACCAGAGAAGTGGGTTTATTTCTGTGACTGTATCTGCCCATGTGACTTAGAAGTCTTAGGAATTGGTTTGTGGTGGAATTTAGGAAGATTTGGAGATTCAGACTAGAGAAGTCCTAAAATGCTATAAGAAGAACCTTGTGGGTGATCCTGTCCAGCTCTGCAGACAAGAATACTGTTAAGAGTGCCAACCAGTGAGCCATCCTCAGGAGTTTCCAGGTGAGAACAAGGGCTTCATTAGTAATTTGATTAGAGTATGTGTGTTTCACTCTGGCAAAAAAAATTGCCTACATTTTGCTCATGTCCTAAAATTTTGTAGGAAACTAGATTATGGGTGGTGGGCTAGTTGTTCTAGTGGAGGAAATTCAAAAACAACCTAACATTCAGATTGAAATAGATAATGCTGACTTCTTTTAGCCAGATTTATAGTGAGAATTAGGGAGGTTGGTTTAAAAACTTGAAAAAAAAATTTTGGCCCAAAAGGAACCATGTATAAAGTTAGGATTAAAGAGAGTATAGGTGAAAAGATTAGTGCCATTAAAAACAAATCAAGCCTTTTTACTAGGACAAAAAGAAAAATGCCTTGAGGAAAACTCAGAAATCAGCCACCCAATGTAGGTTTAAGGGTACCAAAGTGTAAGCCTTTCTTTTGAGAAGACAGTCCCTGGGTTCCCTGCTCAAAAACGGCTTCCTAAGAAATTGTTTTCCTGGAATTCACTTCACTATGCTCAGCCCTCCAAGTGCTCAGAATACACTGCAGGCATGATCCAAGGTGGGGTTGGCTGCTGCTCCCATTGAAAGCAGACCTTAACATTGTCCACATGTTGCTCATTTGAGTGGCATGCAGAATGCAAGAATTATAATGTCAAAAAGACTCCCTTTCATATTTCAAAGGAAGAATTGGGAGGCCAGGAAAAGAGCCCCTGAGAGGAGAGTTCATAAAGCTGTGGGAATGAAGCTGAAGATACAGTGGAGACCCCAGAAAGCTGCAAGTGCCAGGAATATGGAACATTTGCCAAGTAGGCCTGTAGGTAACAAGTGGAGTCAGCCCAAGACAAAGGCCATGAGAGCGGCAATTGACAAGGCTTTTTGGAACTTACATTTCATAATCATATGCCCCAGATGCCATACATGGAGCTAAAGGATGCAATGTTTTCCCTGGTGGGTTTCAGTCTTGCTTTGGTCCAATTATTATCTGTTCTTCTATTCTTCCCTTTTGAAATAGGAATGTTTATCCTGTAGGATTTTATGTTTGGAATATGTAACTTGTTTTTTTTTACACAGTTTCCTAAGAGTTTCCCTTGAGTCTCAGAAGAGATTTTGCCTTGGACTTTTTTTTCTTTTTTGGTACAAGGGATCGAAATCAGGTCCTTGCACTTGCAATGCAGGCAGCAGAACCACTGAGCTAAATCCCTGGCCTTTGCCTTGGACTTTTTCAAAACACTGGAAGAGTTGAGGCTCTGGAGAAGGTAAAATTATATTATCTGTTGTTTGCAAGATAGTTGTAAGACTTTAGGTGGAATTATTAAATTTTTATTTTGTATATTTGGAGATTAAGTGGTTTAAGGAGATGTGATTGGGTGTGAGGTTGACACCGAGTAAGATGTAATGATTAAGCTTGATTGTGTCAACTTGATTGGCTAGGGAGCCATGTAGGGAATTGTTAGAGTTCACTGATGACTATGTCTGGGTGAGTCATGGAAGCATGAACTTGGGTAACATGTATGATTCTTGGTCACTTCCTCTCTGACTCCGTTGCCCTGTGCTGCTTATCAGTCACCATGAACTATGTGTGTTTTCTCTGACTCACACTTCTGCCATAATATTTCTGACTTGGAGCCAGCTAACCATGGATTGAATCCCCTGAAACTGGAACCAAAATGAAACTTTTGGTTCTTTAAATTGTTGATGTTGGATATTGTGTCACAGCAACAAAAAAACTAATACATTTGTTAAGAATATTTTATATACCAAAAATAATGTTAAGCATTAAGCACATCATTTGTATACTTTCATTTAATATCTATAACAACCTTTAGATGTAAATTCTATACCTGATTCTTTATGTGGAATCTTAGGCTCACAAAAGTTGGGAAACATATTCAAGACAACATAGGTGGAAACTGGCAGAGGTTGCATGAGTTCAGGTAACAAATGTTCCTGCAAAGCTGTTGATGATAAAGCCAGGTTCTGAAATCAGATGCACTCACTCTGAATCCCAGCTCACTTCAATATATCATCTCTGTAAAATACCACAATACTAACAGTATGTTCTAAACACAAACTCAGTTACAATAATTGGCTATTTATAATGCTGGGATATCAACTTTAACGTATTTTCTTAATGGTTTCCTGAATTTTATATACAGTCACAAAATTGAAAGCCAATTAAAAAGAAGTTTATACATATATGAATATAACATTGTTTTGGAAGGTTGAATGTTCATTGATCCATCCAGTTAAATGGGATACAATTTGGTCTAATATGACATATTCATTTTTTTCATTAAGTTTATTGGTATATTTTAGGTATACAATACAATTACATTCATCATTGGGATGCTGTACCTTTATTTGATGTGTCTTGGTTCTAATTTTTGGCCATCCTCGGCCCTCCCTTCAACCCCTTTTCCCTTCCCTATTCACAAAGGCTTTGTTTCCATTTTTTTCCTTTTCTCATATTTTTTCTTTTCCCTTCTTTCTTTTCCCAAACCCCTCCCACTTTCCCTACTCCTTTAGACCTTTTCTTCCTATTTCACAATATCAATTACACATTCTACTCCTTATTTACACTTTTAGTTTTCACACCAGAGAAGCTATTCAGTTTTTACATGTGTGTCCTATTTATCGCACTTAAGAGTATGGTCTCAATGTCCATCCACTTAGTTAGAAATGTCTCTAGTTTCTCATTCTTTATGGCTGAGTAGTACTCCATTTTATGCAAAAATCACATCTTCTTTATGCAATCTCCAGTTGATGGGCATTTGAGCTGTTTCCAAGTTTTAGCTGTTACAAACTGTGCCACTATAAACATGGGTGAGCATATATCACTGTGGTATGATTCTTTTAATTCTTTTGGGAAGATAGCCAGCAGAGGAATAGCTGGATCAAATGGGAATTCCAATCTTAGATGTTTGAGGTATCTCCATATTGATTTCCACAGTGGTTGCACCGTCTGCACTCCTAACAACAATGAAGAAGGGTTCCTTTCTCTCCACAACCCTGCCAGCATTTGTTATTGGTTGATTTCTTGATAGCAGCCATTCTTACTGTGGTGAGGTGGAATCTCAGGATTGTTTTCATTTGCAACTCTAGAATGACCAGTGATGTTGAACACTTTTTCATATGTTTATTTGCTGCTTTTACTTCTTTGAGAAATGTCTGTTCATTTCAGATGCCCATTTTTGAATTGGGTCTTTATATTTGGGGGGTCTGATTTTTTAGAGTTCTTTATATATTCTAGATAGTAGAACTTTGTCTGAGGTACAGCTGCTAAAAATTTTTTCCCACATTGTAGATTGTCTCTTAGCTCTGTTCATGGTTTCTCTTGCTGTACAGAAGCTTTTTAATAAGATGAGATCCCAGTTGCTGATTCTTTGTGCTAGTTCCTGTGCTACTGAGGCTTTGTTCATAAAGTCTTTTCCTATGCCAATGTCTTCAAGAGTTCTACCTAATTTACCTTCCAGCAAGTTTAGTTTTTCTGTTTTAATATTTAGATCTTTAATCCACTTCAATTTTAGTTTAGTGCATGGTAAAAGATAGGGTCTAGTTTTAATCTTTGTCAAGTTGAAATCCAATTTTTCCAACACCATTTATTAAAGAGGCTATCTTTCCTCCACTGAGGACAGTTGGCTCCTTTGTCAAAGATGAGGTAGCTGAGTATGTCTGGAGTTGTTTCTGTACCTTCTAATCTATTCCACTGATCCTCAGGTCTATTTATTTGCCAGTACCCTGCGGTTTTTATCACAGTGGCTTTGTGGTATAGTTTCAAGTTGGGATTGTGATATCCCCTGCCATGTTTCTGTTGCCTGTAATTGCTTTTGCTATTCTAGGTCTCTTCTGGTTTCAAATGAATTTTTGGATTGTTTTCTCTAGATCCGTGAAGTATACTGTTCAGATTTTAATCAGGATTGCATTGAATCTGCATAGCAGCTTTGGAAGTATGCCCATTTTCACTGTATTCGTTCTTCCTACCCAGGAACAAGGAATGTCTTTCCATTTTCTTATATCCTCTTGGATCTCTTTTTCCATAGTGGTGTACTCCTCAATGCAGAGGTATTTTGCTTCCTTTCTTAGATCGATTCCTAGATATTTCATTTTTTGGATGGTATTGTGAAAGGGATTATTTCCCTAATTTCTCTCTCAGTGAGTCTGTTATTTGTGTACAAGAAGGCTATTGATTTTTGATTGTTGACCTTGTATCCAGTTACTCTACTGTATCTGTCAATTAAGTAGAAGCCTTTTGGCAGAGATTTTTTGGTCTTCAATGTAAAGTATCATATCGTAAGCAAATAATGACAGTTTAACTTCTTCCTCTCCTATCTTTATTCCTTTTATTTCTTTCTCTTGTCTAATTGCTGTGGCTAATGTTTCCAAAATTATATTGAACAGGAGCGGTGATAGTGGAGATCCTTGTCTTGTTCCTGATTTTAGTGTGAAGGTTTTCAGTTTTTGACCATTTAGTATGATGTTGGCTGTTGGTTTTTCATAGACAGCCTTTATCAAGTTGAGATAAAGACCCTCCATTCCAGTTTTCTGCAGGGTTTTTTTTTATCATGAATGTTGAATTTTATCAAATGTTTTTTCTGCATCTATTGAGATGATCATATGTTTTTTCTCCTTGACTCTGTTAATATAGTGTATTACATTTATTGATTTATGAAAGTTGAACCATCCTTGCATCCCTGGGATAAATCCGACTTGGTCAGGGTGTATGATCTTCTTGATGACCCTCTGTATTCTGTTTGCCAGTATCTTGTTGAGGATTTTTGCATCTATGTTCATTAGGGAAATTGGTCTGTAGTTCTCTTTTTGTGTTGGGTCTTTCCCTGGTTTTCAAATCAAAGTAGCACTTGTATCTCTTGCAATTTGCTTCCCTTTCAATTTCATTGAAAAGTTTAAAGTGTAGTGGCAATAGTTCTTCTCTAAACGTCTTGTAGAATTCAGCAGTGATGCCATCAGGACCTGGGGTTTTCTTTGTTGGTAAATTTTTAATTATGTTTTCAATTTCACTGATTGAAATTGGAGTGTTTAGAATTTTTATATCTTCTTTGTTCAACTTTGGCAATTCATATGTATCTAGAAATCTGTCCATCTCTTTTGTTTTCCATTTTATTAGAGTACAGCTTCTCAAAGTAGATATTGATGATTCTCTGGATTTCTGCTGGATCTGTTGTAAATTCACCATTTTCATTACTAATTACATGGATTTGAGCTTTTTCTTTCTTTTTTTGATAAGGTTGGCTAAGGATTTATCAATTGTATTTATTCTTTCAAAAAACCAAGTCTTTGCTTCTTTGATTTTTTTAGTCTCCATTTTTTAGTCTCCATTGCATTGATTTCTGCTCTGATCTTTATAATTTCTTCCCTTGTACAAGCTTTGGATTTGTCATGCTCTTCTTTTTCTAGGAACTTAAGTTTCAGCATTAGGTTGTTTATTTGAGCTCACTCTGTTTTCCTAGTGTGGGTGTTCACTGCAATGAATTTCCCTCTAGATCTGCTTTCTTTGTGTCCTATAGATTCCTGTATGTTTTACTGGAATTATCATTTAATTGCAAAAACTGTCTAATTCCTTCTTTAATTTCCTCTGTGACCTATTTGTTGTTCAGGAGAGTATTATTCAATTTCCGTGTGTTTATGAAGTTCTTCTGGTTTCTTATGCTATTGATCTCCAGTTTAATTGTACTATGGCCTGATAATATACACAGGATACCCTCACTTCCTTTGCATTTACTTAAACATGTTCTCTGAATTACTATGTGGTCTATTTTAGAGAATGATCCATGTGCAGCTAAAAAGAATGTATATTCTGAGTTTGGGGGGCACTCTATTAACGTCTATTAAGTCCATTTGTTCAAACACTTGGTTCAGTTTTAGTATGTCATTGTTGATTTTTTGTCTCAGTGATCTGTCTATCTGTGACAGTGAGGTATTGAGATCCCCCTCTACAATTGTATTAGTGCTTATTTGGTTTTTCATGTCCCTTAATATCTGTTTTGTATAGTTGGGGGCATTAGTATTTGGTGCATATGCTGGGGATTTAGCTCAGTGGTTCTGGTGCCTGCCTCACAAGCACAAGGTACCAAGTTCAATCCCCAGTACTAAAAAAAAAAAAAGAAAAAGAAAAAAGAAAGTATTTGGTGCATATGCATTTATGATTGTCATCTCTTCCTCCTGGACTGTTTCCTTTATGAGGATATAGTGACCTTCTTTGTCTCTCTTAATTAGCTTTGGTTTGAAATTTACTTTGTCTGTAAATAAAATAGCCACCCCTGCTTTTTTCTGGGTTCCTGTTGCATGGAAAACTCTTTTCTATCCTTTTACTTTCAGTCTATGAGTTTCTTTTTGAACTAGGTGTGTTTCTTGTATACAGCACATTGTTGAATTTTGCTTCTTATTCCATTCTGCCAGTTTGTTTCTTTTGATTGGTGAGTTGAGGGCATTAACATTGATGGTTATAACTGATATGTATTAACTTATCATTGTCATGTTATTTTCCTGTTGTTGGCTTTTTAAAATTTTTTCTTCCTCTCCTTTCAATTTCTTGCCTTGCCAAATGGATTTGCTTTTTGGGGCCTCATGGAGTTGTGACCTTCATTGTCTTTTTCTAGGATATTTTTTAGAATTATTTGGAGTGCTGGTTTGGCATTTATGAAGTTTCTCAAGTGTTCTTTGTCATGGAAGTTTCTTATTTCCCCATCAATTTGAGAGATAGTTTTGCAGAATACATCAGTCTAGGTTGGAAGTTGTTTTCTTTTATGGCTTGACAAAGCTCACCCCAGGCTCTCCTTGATTGGAGCATTTGTGTTGAAAAGTCTGCTGTGACTCTGATAGGATTTCCTTTGCATGTGATTTGCTACTTTTCTCTAACTGCTTGTAGTATTTTGTTCTTCTGTTGGGTTTCTGGGATCTTGCTTATTATATGTCTAGGTGTAGATTGTTTTGATCATGGATAGTTGGAGTCCTATATGCCTCACTTACCTGTATGTCAAATTCTTTTGCTCTATTTGGGAAGTTTTCTGTCATTAATTCTGTGAACGGTTTTTTTATGTCATTTTTACTTTCTCCTGCTTTTTTGTGGACTCCTATCAGTCTTATATTATTTTTCTTTGTGTCCTCTAGGATCTGTTGGATTGATTTCTCATGGTCCCTTACTAGTTTTAAGAGGTCTCTCTTTTCATGATCACTGACTGCCATCCTGTCTTCTATATCTGATATTCTGTCTTCAGATTGGCTCAGCCTGCTGTGTATACTTTCAATAGAGTTTTAGTGCCTTGGATATCTGTTTGAATCTGTTTCATGGATTAAATTTCTTTCCTATGTTGGTTGTTCATGATTTCCATTTCTTTCCTATGCTGGGCATTCATGGCTTCCATCGTGGTCCTAAACTCATCTATTTTTTCTTTTTTAAATCTGTTTCTATTCTAGAAATGTCTTTCATTCTGAACATGTCTTTAATTCTGCTCACCATCTCTGTAGTTATCTGGGAAATTATTTCTGTTTTGAATTTTTCTAGAGCTTCATTCATCTGTTTTGTTACTTCTTGTGCTATCAGTTCAGGGTGTCCAGGTGGTTGATTATCAGACTTTTCCACCTTGTTTCCCCGAGATTTTGCCTTTGGTGAGCTGGAAGTCTGGGATTGTGTCTTACTTAAATATCTTCTCATTTCTATTTTTGTTGTTGGTACCATCCTTGGTTAGTTCCTGGGCTGATACTTTGATATTGCTTATTGTAGGTATCTTTGTTGCTTGGATTTAGAACCCTTATGAAATGATTGCTTCTCAGAGGTGTCTTCCAGTTATAGCTGGTCTTAAGGTTTTGAGTCTCTAATGACTCTAGCGCAATCTCATTTTCATTATACCAGAAGGATAACTGATTAGATCAATCACAACATCTTAGCCCAAGTGATACAATCAACAATAGTATAAACCATAGTATAAAGTACAGCTTAGAAAATGACAATTTCTCATAGTTATTAATCTATCACCTTTAACCATGTGAATTAAGTAAAAATTGAGGACCAGCCCAAAATATGTTTATAGTGAATAAACTCTTCAATATAGCAACTTTACTCTTAGGGATGGGGACTTAGAAGTTGGGGAGTGAGGGATAGATGGTAGAAGATAACAGATAGGGAAGCTAGAAACTGTATTCACTTTCCTTTGAAACTAATGACAATTGGGAGAAGGAAAGAGAGAGAAGCAAATAAAAAGAAAGAAGAAATCTGAATTAGGGAAGGAACAGGAACAAAAAGGGAGATGTAGAACAATGTGGGAGAGCAAGAGAGTGAGAGAAAGAAAAGAAAGAAAAGAGAAGGAAGAAAGAAAAAATTTGAAAAGAATAGAAAAAAATAACAACTAAAAATTAAAAATAAGACAAAAAAATTTTGAGAATGAAAAATACAAATGAAGGGCCTCCTTTAGGATATTTCTCTGCTGTCACAATAGCCAATGTGGGCAGCAGTGTGCAGATCTAAGTTAATTAGTCTCAGCAAGCCAGCACCGGACACCTGAGATTCAGGCTGATTTCTGGCTGCAAGGCCCAAATCGAGCTCCTTGACCTCTGGCAGGGCTGAGCTCTACAAGGTTCTACTGCAGGTTCCAGCTGCATCTATGGTAGTCTGGGGTGCCTTTATTACAGAGATTCTCTTCACTTTCCAGTGGGCTTCAGTTTTCATCAAGGAGCCTGAGAGAGGCCCTCTTTCTGTTGTTTACTTCTGCTCTATCTACTGGAACTCAGGACAATGTCCTTTATGACCCCCTGTGCCTCTGGCGTATGGATCCAGGTACAGGCACAACCAGGAGACCAGAAGTGAGGGGGTTGTTTGCTGCAGGTCTCCAAGTGCACCACTTCTCACCTATGTACCTCTGGCTGGGAGGCCCAAAAGGGGTTGGTGTAGGGCAGATGGTTCCAGGCAGCTCTACTCCTCACCAGACCACCTCTTCCTGGGAGGCCGGGAAGAGGGTGGTGTGGCGTTGGTGGCTCCAGGAGGCTCTGCTGGGCATATTCATTTTTAATTCACCTGTTTTTTGACTGACTACATGACTCCCCATTTGGGACCCCAAGAAAGTTCTAGCTGTGCTTTTATAAAAGCTATTTGTGCTTAGTCTCCAGCCTGTTGTGCTGATCTACAGCAGCATCTTTGTATGGCCATGAATTTTTATGATTGTAACTACAAAAATCAAGGCTCTCATCTGGACCCACCTTAGACACACCTAACTATGGCAAAAGGCAAGCTCTAAAAAACCCCTACAATATCCAAGTGTTCACAATAATATGTACTATAAGTGATCTGGCTACTCTTTTCCAAAACCATAAAGTCATTCTTTTAACACATTTTTCTCATGGAAAGCAATTGAAGAAGAGGACCCCAAAGATAGGTCATATGAGCTGTCACAACAAGCACAGGAATTGGTATCGTGAAGTTAAATGGAATAATTGTGAATCTGAGAATGTAGTTAAGAGTTGTAGAATATTTACACTTCTAGGTTACACCAAATTGAAAATGCAATTGTTGGAGAAGTTGACTGGAGTCTACAGTGCTGAGAGTTAATAAATAAGTTGTTAGCTAAAGTTCAAAAGTGTCGCATGTCTGGGCAAGAAGTTTAGAAGATCACTGTGGAGGAAAAGAGGGTGAATTGACTGCCAGAATCCTTTTTCATGAGCCTGTGCATTTATAAAGGCTGTTTCTTCTGCTTGGAATATCTTTACAACTACCCATTTGCCTGTCAAACTCCTGTGCCTTTTCAAAGTACCTGTTCAAATCTCAACCACTCTATGACTCATTGCCTATGAATCATGTCAAATTAATTCTTCTAAGCTTTCCAATCTTATAACATTTTATTCTTACTTGATTATAGCATTTAACAGATTGAAGTGTATCTATATTTTTGTATCTCTCCATTATACTGTGAATTTGTCAATGATAGCTACCAGGCCACATACTTTACAGTAAGCACCAGGCATACCCACTGCCAGTCATGTAGTCAATTTACAGCATTATGTTCATTAATTTAAATAACAGATAAATAAGTCACAGACACCAGGAGAACATACTGGAAGGAATAATTAATTCTTATGCGAGAGGTTGGAAGAATATCACTTAAAGGAATCAGATTAATCAGAATTTTGGAAATCTGAGGAATGAGAGGACATGGGATGGTGGAAAGGGGAAGTGGAAATAAAAATTGGTAAGGTGAGAAGTGTATATGTTCCAATATCCCAAGATGAAAATAATTATTACACATAACAGACATATATGAATAAAAAAGAAATTTACAATCATCTACTAATAAAAAGAAACTAATTAAAATAAATAAATAAATTTTAAAAGAGATGTACACTTTCACTAATCACAGACTTAAAACCATCCAGGCTGAGTAAACTGTAGAAGCAGAAGCATACATCCTGAAAAGTCTAAAAGCATTCAGAGATGATATGGATTCATCAATCATTAGTGAATTCAGGTTTATTGACTTAGTGATCATCTCCCTATCTCAGGCATTATTCTAACTATAGGGAAAAATGTAATAATGATACATTGTTGCATCTGTCAAAGAAACATATTTGTAACAAGAGAAAACAAACACAAAAAGAGAGAAAAATCATTATACAACATGGAAGTGCTACTGCAGGAACATAAACTAAGCCATGGACTGGCACAAAGAAGAAGCAGGAAAATTAACTAAGCATGGAGCCTGTATGAAGCTACTAAAGATGTAATATTTCTTTGAGCATTTATAGGTGAGGAATGAAGAAGCAGTCCTTAGAGCTGGGGATTTAGCTCAGTGGTTTCACTGCCTGCTGCCCAAGCCCAAGGACCCGAGTTCAATCCCCTGTACCAAAAAAGAAAAAAAAGAAATGGCCCTTCTAGAAAAATAAAGAATAGTTGTATAAACGCTTTTAAGAGGTCTTTTTTTTCAAGACAAGGAATAAATCTCATTTTGTAGATAATAGAATGCCAATAAAGTTTTTAAACTACAAAGAGATATAATCATATTTATTTTAGGAGGAGAAAATGCTTGTTTATTCTGTGCAAGCTATGGTAGAAGGGAAAAGCAC
Organism: Heterocephalus glaber; assembly: GCF_000247695.1. The sequence goes on along the minus strand of NW_004624820.1, from coordinate 2,983,729 downwards.
TGGAAGTGTAAACCAGATAAGAAGTTTTCAATTCAGGGAGAGATCAAGAAAAATTAAAAATGAGAGAAGAAAAGTAGTCAAGAGAACTGGCAAGACAGACCAAGTATGTCACAAATTTTAAATTGATTTAATAAGTAATTAAAAATACTGAAGAGAGAGAACATAACTTGATTTAATTAGCAGGCATTTTGGGAACATGTTTCTTGTGGTAATATGAATGCTGGATCATAAAGGCAAGAGAACAAAAGCAGAGATAATTGTTGGGAATTTGTTATACAGGCCCAGATAAGAGATGATAAGGACTCAGACTAGAATTATGGAAGAGAAAATAGAAATCAAAGGAAGAATGATAGGACTAATTGATGTAAAAAAGTGATTGACTGATTGATTAATTTGACACCTCTTTTTTCAAATATCATGCGCCAAGTACTTCACTTGCCTCTAAGTATTCAGGAAAGAACAAGATAAATACCCACACCCAGAGTATATGGCTTAGTGTAAAGAAGATAATTTAAGTAATTAATCCTAAAAAGAGATATTAAGTAGTATTTCATGAAAGTAGAAGATGCTAAGGAAATACATATCTACAACACACAATTGACCTACAGGGGTACAAGATGGTGAGGTTTAGTCTGAAACCTAAAGAATAAGTGGACATGAATCAGGTGAAATCATTCAGAGAAAGAGTATTTTTGACAGAAGGAATAGCATTTGGGTGGAGGCATTATTGTAGTGAAAGAAAATAACTTAAAGCTGAGTGAAGGTAAGGAAATGGAGAGTACAAATGGAAGAAATTTATTCAAGAAGCTTGGATTGTCAAAAGTGTTTATCAGAAGATCAATAAGGAAGTGAAATAGGATTTTTTCCACTTTTTCAGTTATAATTTACATGAAAATATGTATGTTTTAGAAATACACTAAAAATAACTAAAGTAGTGAACAATAATACATTTTTGTACTCACAATCTCATCTAAAATACACAGCAATCTTACTACCCTACAAAGTTTCCTCATGCCTCCTTCGAGTCCATTTCCCAAGGAAACTACTGTTCCAATTTGTGCCAGCACAGATTATGTTTGCTTGTTCTAGAGTTTTATATGAGCAGAAGTACACAGTATTTTCTGCCTACCTTCTTTCATTCAACATAATATTCCTGAGATTTAACAACTTGTGGTATGGATCAGCAATTTGTTGCTTTTTATTGTTAAGTAGCACAGATGATTCTTGGGTTACAGTGGGATTACTTGCCGACAGCCAAGTTAGTGAAAGATAAAAATGCACTTAATATAACTCACCTACTGAACATCACAACTTGGCAATACAGCACGGTGTTGAGCATGGGTTGTTAACCCTCGTGGCCATGTGGCTGACTGGGAACTGCAGCTCATTTCTGCTGACCAGTATCAACACAGAATGTCCTACTCCACAGTGCTGGCCTGGAAAACAATCAAAATCCAAACTCTGTAGTCTGCTTCCTACCGAATGAGTATCACTTTCATATTATTGTAAAGTTGAAAAATTGTTGGGGAACCATGGCTAAGTTTAGGATTCCTTGTATTTCATCGCATGACTATGTTACCTATGTTACCTATGTTATCCATTCATCTGCTGATGACTATTTGAGTTTATTTTTCATGAACAAGTCTTTTTGTGAACCTTTTTATTTTCTAAGACTACTGGATCATAGGTTAGGTATATTTTGACATTATAAAAAATGCGAAATCGTTGCACCATGGTTGTATCATTTTGTTCTCCCATCAAGTGTTTATAAGAGTACCATTTACTCCACATCCTTTTTAGCAGTTTACATTTTCAATCTTTTCTAATTCTAGTAAATCTGGAGCTTTAAAGTCTTAGTTTCTCATTCTTTGATGACTAATGATTATAAGCATTATTTCATAAACTTATTAATTGTTTATACATTTTGTGCTTGTCTGAAAGGTTTGGGATTTTATAAGGGAAATAATAAAAATATTTAAATGCATAAAACCAAAAATATGCAAAAGAAGTTGCAAATATAAATGAAAATATAGTAAGTTCCTAGCGAAAGCTGCATGTGCAAAGCTTGTAACTTCTATCACCAATATTGGAATATCAACATTTTTACTTTTTTAATCTTGTTAGGGATTCAGAAGTATTCTGACTTTAAAATTGATACTATAACTTTGAGAACATCTGGAAAATCTCAGATGATAGTGCATAATTATTCAAAACCACATTGTCTACTACAGATCATTTTCAAACTGCATAACATTTTACATTTTTTCCCAAGGAAACTGTTGTCTCGAATTTAACAAGGGCCACTTGGTCACTTAAATTCAAAGTAATACATATCGACTCAGCCTTAAAGAGGATAAACTTGAGACATTTCTTGGTAAATGGATGCACCTTGAAACCATATTCTTAAGTGAAATAAATCAGACATACATGTGTAAATATCACCTTGTGTCACTAGTATGAGACACTGAAAGTGTAAATAAGAACCAAAAAGTATAACATGTTGTGAAATAGGAAGAAATGTTCAAAATTATACTAAGTATGAAATACTTTGTTAATAATTAAAATGTTTTATGCAGAAAGGTATAGTATTATTAGGAAATGAGTTGAGAGATAGATCAGCAAATGAAAATATATTCTTTTAAGCTCCCAATACACAGTGTATTTACCATTGTTATTCTCTATTTTTGCTATGAAAAATTATTTTTTCATAGGACAGTTTTAAATTTTCTTTATTAATGTCTACTTGTATTACATCAAAATAAAAATTAAAAATTTTTTTTAAAGTAGTACATATATGAAAACAGGTATAAATTAAATCAAATGGCCTTCATGGGTCAGTTTGTTTTTAAACACTATAAGATGAATGCATAACCTACATTTAGTAAGGTTACATAAAATACATTGCTTACCAAGAGCGGGCAGAAAGATTAGCTATCTTGCAAAAGTAAGAGAATTTAAATGTTTGCCTATAATGCTAGTAACACCTATATTTTACCATTTGAAAATTGTTTTCTAATGAACACATCAAATGAGTTGTATATGTTATGGAGAAACATAAGATGTTGAAGGTTTAAATTCTACACATGGATTTAATAACAATGTACTTTTATGTAATATAATTCATAAATGGCAGAAATAAGCAAAACAGAAGTGAAAGATTTGTTTCAATTAGACTTTCATTGACTTGCCTCAACTACTCGCCCACAGCTCCATCACGTAATCAGTGCTCAAGTGCAAGGAAGGTGTCGTTTTCAGCTTTTCGCAGTGGACCATAACAAAGTGAAGTTTCATCAGGACAAAGCTCGGCTGCTTTCTCATTCCTTCCTTCTGTTGTGAAGACTATTCTCCAAATCAAATGAGCGAAGAAGAGAATTATAGGCTGTATTTTAGGATTGTTAAAGGTTTTTCTGTTTCTGACAGTTTGGCTTTCTTTTGTCATTTTCTCACTTAAATGTTGTAAACTCAGAAAGTGCTAAGCTAAGATTCTTTATGTAGTGTTACACATGCCATAAGACAATATTATTTTACCATGTCAAAGTTGTTTGCACCATTTGGAGCACATCTATCATCAAAACTCAATTAAATGGAGTCTTTCTATCTTCAACTAAAACAAACTGTTTACTTAGATTTGCTCAGTGTTTATTTCGCAAGAGGTGGGAGACCCAAATAGCACAGTAACATAGGTGTCTGGGGATATACCAGGGGTCAAAAAATTTAACCCAAAGAAGAAGGCCTGCTTTGGGGGTTGCAACAAGAAACTTTCTTTTTCTTTTGCCAAATAAATGGCAGCATTATAATGTTATTCATACCTCACTGGTGTCCTAACAATTCCTCTATTCACACTGAAAAGGGATATATTCTCTTTGTTGCAAAGTATTAAATTTGTCCCTTGAGATTAGTGTGTAGGCAGTTTTAAAGGATGAAACAGGATTAGATAAGATTTCTTTACTGAGAAAAAGTGCGGAAACAGTGAAGCAGAAAACCTCTTGTATTACTTGTATTGAAAAAAAGACTTTGTTTTAACCCTTCAAATCACAAGTCCAATTTATTATATTATTAGTTGACAAAATGTTTCTTTGTGGGGTCTTGTGCAAGGTAGGCAAGTTACAAATAGAAAAAAATGACATTCACCTCAATTGTATTAGAAATTTTATACCTTTGAAATCCATATAAGACGTTTGTAATTTAAACGTTTTAAGAGATGGTATAAGAAAGATTATAACTGCATTTATCTGCTTAATGACTCAAAATGCTTCTGTCCTTTTTGATGCTATTTTGAAAAGGTGAAGATTATATTACGTATCTGTTGAATTCAGCTAAAATTTGTTATGTTTTAAAGTATCAAAATTATGTTTAGGACAATTCTAGAAAATATTTTGGTGTTTCATTTGAGTTTCACTTTGAATTTTCATTTAACTTTGTATGCAACAGGACAACATGAATGAACATTATGTTTAAGTGAAATAGCAAGGTGTTTTCTTTTTTAATTTTTATTTTTATTGGTACACATTTGCAATAAATAATGATTATATTCTTCGTAGGGATTTGGTACATGGATATAACACATCTTTATAAAGAAAAATAGTCGGTAATAATATGTTGTTTCTCCAGTTTTATAAATTTGGTGTTATAGATCTTTCCTAATTACCATGGAGTTGCATGGTACAGTATTAGTGTGTTGTTTTTTTCTTATGCAATGTAGGGCATAGACTGAGTCTTTTTTAAGATACAGTAGTTTCTTGCTTTAGACGTTTACATCATTATATAACTTATGCTTTTGATGAGTGTTACTAACTACAAAGGAACATTTTCTTTAAAAAATTTGCAAAAAATTTTTTTGTTAGAGTAAAATAAACCCTCGATGTCGAACATTATGTTTTTTGCCATGTGTACAGATTTAAAGCTTAAAAGAAAAAAATTGAAACTATAAGATGTCTGCTAGCAACTCTCCCTCCAAATTCCTTTGTGTCTTGATGGCACTTTGTCATCTGCAAACCAGGAACCCTTCTGCATGCACTTTCCTCTTTCACATTGCTGCCAGGTTATCAATCTTCCCGTGGCACAGCTTTGCTATGTCAGCCCCCGCTCACAAACTGTCTCTGGTTTCCCACTGTCTCTAGAACAGAATCCACTCTTTGACTTGATGTTCAAAGTCTCCCACAATATTTCTCTAAACCACCCACCACCACTTCTCTGAGTTAATTGTATACCAGGCTCATTAACAGCCCCTACTTTGACTCCAAGTATTCTTAGCGAGTGTCTATATGCAACACTATGCTCTGGAATTTTTCATTGCATCCTTCATACTCTTCTTGGTTCCTGTCTATCCTTTCAGTGTTTGTCTTGTCTGTTTCACACTTCACTTGCTCTTACCTTACCACAGAAAATACTTGCTGGTCTGTTTCTGATAGGTACCACTGTGTTAGTCCACAATGTGAAGGCATTCTGCTATAATGAGTTTTGTTTGCCTGGGAATTTTTAAGTCATTTGCAAGATGCTTCCTTATTAATTATCACGCCTGCAGGTTTCTTCCTGCTTAATGGTTCTGAGATATTTTAGTGGATCTCCTGATTTCCACTTACTCCTAATTCTAAAAAGAAATGAAAAGCATTGATGTTTAACAAATATGATTGACATGATAATTTTTAATTGTGCAATTTTTATACAAAAAAATCTGGATGTTTGTAAACACTCAGGTACTGAACTAGATGTTGGGTGTTTTTTGTTGTTGCTGTTGTTGTCTTCTTTTTCAAACTGATATTTGAGGTCATGCAAGTAGAATCCTAAGGTTTGATGGTATTATAAAACAAATTAAACTAACTTCTATCGATTTCTTACATTTTCATTAATATCTGAATGATTCCTTCAGTTCTAGAAAATTGGAATGCAGAGTCTTCACACTGAGCTACATCCCTGACCTTATTTTTATTTTAGTTTTAAGACAGTCTCACTAAGTTGCCCAGGCAGGACTCAAACTTGCAATCGTACTGCCTTAGACTCCCAAAGTAGCGGGGTTACAGGTGTATGTTGATCTTTTTGCACACATCTTCTCCTTTAAATTAGTTTCCCTTCAAATAACATGTAAGGAAATATATTGTATTGATGTTGAACATTATTTCTGTGAGAATGACTGAAACAATTTTTTAGGAAAAGCAAAACATAAATGTAGGAGAAAATGAATAAATATTGGATGGTGTAGAAACGAGAAAGATTTGGATACACTAATACAATTTTTTAAAGTAATTATTTTTTTTCTATGTTCATGCTCATAGTACAGCAGTCACCAGTGTGAGAATGTGGGCACAGGCATGAAAGGTGGAGTTGTTTGATTTTCATTGTTGATGAAGACACTGTGATACTTCACTGGATATTTACTTTAAGCAACTTCAAAGATCTTCGGAGCTACAAGAGGTGAGGTTTCAGCCTATTATCCCTTTCAGAAGTTACTTATACTTGATAGTCTGCACCCAGTTCTCCATTTGAAAAGAAAATTCTCTTAAAGTGTCATGATAAAACATTTGTTTACCACTTCAGGGTCTTGACAAGCAAATGTGCAATGTTTCCTACTTCAGTCACTGGCCATGAACCATCACAGAATACCTGCATTACTAAGGAAACTTGGACCAAAAGCCCATGCCCAAGTAATAGAGGTACATATGGTGAATAAAAGCCATGAGATTCATTTCTGTCTGATCTTTTTCTCTGAGTACACTTGAAATCCTTTCACTAAGTTAGATGAATGCTTAGATTTTTATAATTTATATTTTATATGGTTTAGCATGGTTTTGTTTCCCTGAATTTTTTTTTATCAGATCAGTGAAAATTCCTGTAGCCATACTTTGTGAAATTTGTTCATTAAAGTTGATGAACTGAGTTAGAAGTGCAGTAGCATATTTGAAAGCAAAGACTTAAGAATCTAATATCCAGGAGAAAAGATCAAATGAAGCCTCAGAGTCTCCACCCACCATTCAGAAGATTTTAAATAGTGGGCACTATTGATTTTTATCATCCTAACAGCTACCATTCATTGTTTCCCAGGGGCTGGGGACTGTGCATCTTACGTATATGTACAAACTTATTTCATCACTATAGTGATACAATGAGTAGACATTCATATCTTTATTTTGAAGAAGGATAAACTGAGACTTAAGTAATAAACCCAAAGTCACACAAATGATAAAGGGCAGAATTGAGATTTGAACCCAGATATCTTTAATATAAAACCCAAGTTCCTTATTGCTATGATCTCTATTTAAAATGTTCTAATATTACTTTAAAAATAATACCTGAGATCTACTGAAAATTTTCTAAGTATTATCAAATATGCTACATTTGATAGTTTATTCAATTTACATACTATTTGATACCAGATGTTATTAAGTGTATTTTACCATGAAGATAAGAAAATTTAGAAAAATTATGCAATGGTTTTAAGATTGCCTGTTTCGGCAGAAGTCAAAGCAAGTTGTTAGCCTGGGGAGACTGGCTTCATCCACTGCTCCACACTCCTTCTCATCATTTCCTTTGTTTCATGGATACATAGCTACTGTTACATACATTAGCCAGGAGAGGGTAGGCAATGTGCTATAACAAATGAATCCAGATTTCAGAGCCTTACAGCAGCAGAAGGGTATTTCTCACTCACAGTTTTTGTGAGTGGCAGCTGTGATTGTATTCCAAATGTGCATTTCAGGGGCCAGATCGACAAGGCAGGTACCTTCTAGACCCAGTTTCACAGCAAAGGAATAAAATAGATTATCACATATTGGCTTTTAAACTTCTGCATGGAGATTATTCGGCAACATTTTTGTTTCTCTGTTTGTTTTTGAGACAGGGTCCCATTATGTAGTTCAGGCTGGACTTGAACTCACCATCCAGTCCATGCTGGCCATGGACTTGCAGCAATCCTCCTGCCTCAGCCTCCCAAGTGTCAGAATTATAGGTATGTGCCACTACGCCCGGCAACATAGCCACCCTTGAATATAGCTGAATGGAGATAAATAATCCTTTTACATGGATGGACTCCATAGAGACAGAAATCAGTCTATTTGGGAAACAGTGGTACTGTACAGCACAATATGACAAGGGTGAGTATATCCACCCACAAGATGACAGAATGGTACTTTCTTGAGACTGTCCCTCTTTGACAGCATCAGCTCTTAGATTACTAGGGAAAGATGTACAAGGCAGTCAAGCAGCTTTCAAGAGTGCAGAGAAAAATTGATAAGCGAATACAACATTTACCACTATGATAGGAGGTGCACCATTCATACATTAGGGACTTTGGCTTGGTAAAAGAGACCTAATTACAAGAATATATTAATTGAGAAAAATAGAAATTACCATATCTTGCTGATAACTGGTATATTTGAAACACCTTAAATACTTTCAAAGCTATATCTATAAAGATTGATGTGCACTGCATTGCTTATAATAGAAAAAAATGAAAATAAACTAAAAATCTACTGATAGGCAATGTGTTAAATGCATTACATTGTATATAAGTAGGACTCTACACAGCAATGAAAAATAACTAATATTCATTTCCAATCTTTTTCTCTTGTTGAGACAGGGTCTTGCTATGTTGTTCAAGAGGGTCTCATATTTGTGTCAGTCCTCCTGAATCAGCCTCCAGAGTGCTGGGAATATAGCCATGTGCCCCCATGCCCAGCTCAATAACTAATATTTAATGATACAAAATTATTATAGAGTATAAAAGTCAAGTCATAAAATAGTATTGTTGTGTGATCTTTCTTTTATAATATGAATATATTTTTATATAAAAGCATACATTCTTGTTTTGCTTTTTTTTTTTGTAGTACTAGGGATCTAACTCAGAACCTTGTGCTTGCAAGGCAGGCATGGTGCCACTGAGCTAATTCCCCAGCCCATAAAAGTATACATTCTAAAAATGACCAGTATGTTTAAAGATAACTTTGAGTAATAATTTTTGCAATTTTGTTCTATTTTGTGTGCTGGAGAAGAAACAGGACCTTGGTGACAGTTTCTAAATTTTATTTATTGAACACATATATTTTTAAATAAAGTAATAAAAGAATCTTAATTAAAATAATAAAGAACACTAGAAATGTGTATATAATTCAGGAAACACTAAATAAAACTGTATGTTTCCAGTCATACAGAAAACATCTAAATTCAGATAACTCAATCTGAACTGTCAGATAAGTCAAGAAAAATTTAATGATCTCTTTCTTTGCTTATTCACTTTCCAGTCAGTATTAGTCATGTATGTATATTTAATTCCCTCTTTATACACATCTTTTGCACCAAGTTTTACACAACACTCCAACTCCTCCTTTTCAGAGTTCCAGATTAGACAGGAAAGTACCTTCTTATACACTTTCTCTCCCATTAATTATCAGCAAGTTGGTAGCAAGGATTGAAGCTTATTCTCTTGGTCTCCTTTGTTAATAGTTTTCAACTGTCCATATCTCTGCCACCTATCAGGCAATTTCTTTCTTGCAAAATATTTGAAATGAAGTCAGTGCATACCCGTAATCCCAGCTACTCCAACAGTTGAGGCTGGAGGATTGAAAGTTCGAGATGAGTTTGGGCAACTGAGTGAAGCCCTGTTTCAAGTAAAATAAAAAGTTCTGTGTATGAACACTCACTTGTAGAGTGCTCATTTGACATGAACAGACTCAGAGTTCAATTCCCAGTACTGCAAGAAAAATGATTTAAATGGTATAATGTATTTTGAAAAATTAATTCCTATTTTTTATTAACCAGTTTATTCTAGGTTATGCAGTAGTCATAAATAATCCCTGAATCTCAGAGGTCTACAAAAACAGTTGTATTTCTTCATCATATTACACGTTACCTGGAGGCAGCTGTTACTCTACTCCATCTTCCTTTCATTCCACGATTAAGGAAGAATTACTGTATACTCTTACCTGCTACATGGAGAAGAGTAATGCAGAATCATGTTGTACTTCTTAAAGCTTCAACTTAGATGTGATGTAAATCACTTTGGCTTACGGATCATTGGACAAGAAAGTCCTCTGACCAAGCCTTTTATCTGTGAGGCATACTCACTGTTGCAGGAAGGGACTCCAAACAATGAAAACAAAACACAATCTATAAATCAAGACAAATATCAGTAATTCCTCCTGTGAATTGTCCCACACTTTTTTTTTTTTGGTAACAGGGATCGAACTCGGGCCCTTCTGCTTGCAAGGCAGGCGGCAGAACCACTAAGCTAAATCCCCAGCCCTTGTCCCATACTTTTAACAACTATCAATAGATGAAATGAGGAAAAATAGTAGCAGTTGCTTTCACTTCCAGGTACAATGACTATCTTTTTGCAAGAAACTTAAGTTTATAGTCTTAGTATCGACAAAAGGTAAATGAGAGAACTTCTGTCCATGTCAATATGGCTTGACGAAATTGGACCTGGGCTACACAGTTACAAGGATATTTTTAAATTGAGAGAGAAGCTCTGGAACATTATAACTTTCAAAAAAAAATGAGTACAAACATTTATTTGGCTTTGTATTTGCTAGACCTGTTCCTAGATAGCCATGAAAGAGTCACTTATTAAGAGGCAATCATTGGTGGTGGCACAACCTAAATTTTCCAAAGCCAAGGAATTATATTGATATAACCTCTATACAGTACACGGAGGCCAGGAATGATTCATAAATTGCTCACATAGTTCTTTCGGCTTTTTACCTTGACCTTTATTGATTTGCCTGAACAATCAAAATATTCTCAACAATTTGGATAGTTTTCATAAATATGCTGCAAAATTCTGTTGACTTAAGGAACAAAGCTTAAGTTATGCTCCTTAATTCTCTAGCGTAATTAATATTTATTGACTGAATGTTAAGTCAGAACTTCATAATTCATATTTCACTGAAAAGCTATTCCAGCAGAAAATACATACATGTATGTTATATATTTATATTTAATAGAAAATTAATGGGACACTTTTTAAAGTGTGGCTAATATTTAACTACAGTAATTTTATCTAGTTTAGACTAGAAGATATCTTTAGAAACTTGTTTTAAAAGTGGATAAAATTATTTGTAATCATCATATAAAGTGTTTATGTTGATGCTGGCAAAGTATTTAGAAGTCCTTGAGAACAGTTTATTTCTTGAATATACTTATTTTATAGTTTTATTTACATTTCCTAGCCTGGCAAAACCTTTCATCATAGATCTATGAAAGACATTGCTTTTCATGTAATTGAAAAAATACAAGCAAAGTTGCTAATTTGCATTACACAGACAGAAGACAAAATATTCAATTGCTTTTCAAAATCCAAACATTCAAAAAGAAACCAATTTAAGATACATTGCTTATATGTAGAGCACAAATCTTTCTTTCTCTGTTCATTGGTAAAATACTTGCAAGGAGTGGAGATGTAGATATATCCTATAGACATAGATACACAGAGTTACATATATAGCTATATACTGTTATATATGTATAGTTGTAAATATATGTAAATCAATGTATGAATATATGCATGCGTGTATAAATATGGATAGATAGATATTCCTTTTATGGTTTAACATTAAATAACTCATCACTTTTCCCTTCCTGGAAAGGTTGTACCTTATATAAATGCATTGTTTGGAAGCTAAGTAAAATAACAGGTGTAGAATTCTCTGAAAACCACCCAGCAGGGTAAGTAGAGGTAGACCAAACAGCCCAATTGCCCTTGTGCACAATGCCCTAGAGGAAAAAGAACCTCTAAATTCTGACTGTAGTTTTGACAGCACTCAGAAAAATTACTCCTTGTTATAGTGCATATTTATAAAATATCAAAAAAATTTGTTGCAGAATCACAGGTTGACAACTTTATTTGTAGATTGGAGATAAAAGCAGCAGGAGTTCTCCTATAAGCAACACTATATTCTAAGATCATGAGCCCACGATGTCTGTCTCTCACATAGTGATGCAAAGAGCATGTGCTGCCACATTACTTTGTAAAATTCACTAAAATATACAAAACAAAGAGAGCACTTATAATAGTCCCGAATGTTATGCTTCTACATTTTGACAGAAACCTTTTCAGGTAGGCCACAATTCTGATTCCATGTACAAAAGGCCTTGCAATTTCTGTTGTGACTAATTAAAGTAGTTCTTAAAGCATTTAGGATAACTCTGAGCTTTGTTTTAGCTTCTATTTTGGTTGCAAAGTATGTCAGTTATAAGTGTACTAAACTCATATGTGTTTGCTAACTTGATTCAATGGATGATGTTGCCTAGAATGATCACTTTGAATTGAAATATGCTTAGCTACACTTAACGTTTTAAAACAGCAGTGTTTTTTAGGCAAGGTGAACACATGATAACAGTCATTCCATAGTTGTAAATTTCTTAATAGTTGTATGTTAAAAACAGTATCATGTGCAAGCCAAACTTTTTGTATTTTTTGCATTAAACATGAACTAGATTACTGTATAATTTCAACATATGACATTCCATTTCAAAAATTATTTTCCATAGGCAGTTATTTATACCTCTAAGCATTTTAATTTCTTGAATTAAAGGACGCAATGTAGGTAAAGATATTCCTATATTTTCAAGTTCTCTTTTGATTGGTAAGGGACAGTGCAGGCCCATCTGTTTTGCAGTGAAGAAAGCCCCAAACCATCTGTGTAGAACCACATGCCAGCTAAAACACAGAGATATGCACAGTTTTTTTGTTATGAAAAATTTTGCAGTATTTTTTTCTGTATTAGTGTGAATAAATTAGCAACAACTAAATTAAAGAAATCTTTAGAGAACATTTTAACTTTCTAGTGCCTACAGTAAATTATATCCATTTAGAATTTATAATTGTTGTATTTTCTCCCTATGAATTTTTCCTTACTATTCTGATTTTGATACTGAAAATTCATCACCATCTACAAAATAGTTTTCTTGTTGATAATGTAAGTTCATTTTTATAAAATTGTTTTTGATTGAGTAATTCTTTTACTTTAAAATAGTAATTGTAGAGTTCTGTTTTGTTCAGTTATAAATAGTAGCACAATGAATAGTTACAATTCATATACTGTATATTATATTATTTGCACAATATCTAGTGCGTGAGAATGTTTTGGCATATTTTGAGAAAGTTTTTGTTTTCTGGTTTCCACAAAGTTACTCTGTTCCACTATTCTTTAGATTCTACTAGAATAATTGGATATATAAATCAATTACTGTTTTTTTCAATAAGAATATTAGATAATAGATTAGATGTTAATTATATTTTATAATTCTGTGGCTCTGAGGAATTATATTAATATCTTAGGAATAAGTCTAGGCTGAAAATATTTCATTAACTACTTAATAATACGCTTTTGCCTAAACAAATTTGGCGATAAGAACTGTTTTACTCAAAATCAGAGGCACACATAGGCCAACAATCTCTGAAAGCATCACAAATACCACATTTCATGATCATCTAGCAAATCTTTCATCATCGTGCTGCTTTAGTTTATATCCAGTTGCTGTTTGATGAATTAAAAGATAATAAATAACAGATAGATATACACATATATATATATATGGCTCTTTAATGCATAGTCAGTATTGATGAAATATGTCACTCTTTGAAGGAGACCTTTTCTATTACGTTTCACACTGGTGTTGAAAATGCTTATTATCTGTTTGAAAAACATTAAAAGCTTTAAATTCAAGCAGCTCATTTTTCATTTTGTTAATTGCATAACATACTAATGTTGCACTAGGTTGTTTTTTTCAGTGGTATAATGATGCAACAATATTTACATACCAACTCTGGTTTTCCTTTAATGGTTTCTATAACAAGATCATAATTTCCTTTAGCGTAATCACTGGCAGATTTATTTGGCGTCCCATCTTCACTCCACTCTGGCTTTGGGGGCCTGGGAGAGAGTGCATACTTTCTCTTCCTTCACCATTAAGTACACTGCTCAAGTGTACTTGCTGCAGGTCTGAGTTACGCTTCTGCTGAACATCCCATGCTTAAAAATCATTTGGGATGGCATATTAGAAATTAACAAATTCCTCTAAATTCTGCCCAACAACTTAAACAACTTGGTTTATCCACTGTAATTTTACTGCACAGTAGAGAGTTGAAGTGCATGGTCGGAGGAAAATCTCATTGAATTAGTTTCAACAGATTCATGGGAGAGGTGATTTTATTTTTCTTAAAAGACATTATGGTGTTAAAGTTTTTCTATAGTATGCTCACTATTAATCTCAATGATGGCATTAAAAGCCAGAGTTTCAATCCATTCCTCTGTCATTCTGTTGGTGAAGTTTTTGTGACCTGCTCTCACCCACCACAATGAAGAAATGCCTTATATTTCTGTGACACATGCAATGTAAATTCAAATTCTGATTTTTTTTAACTTTCCTACATAGTAGGATAATAGTCTGGCTACTTTTCTCAATGTGCCTCGGGAACAGATGAAAACATCATAATATGGCATTCCAAATTTCATCCCATTGTCCTGCACTGAAAAACAAAAAATAAAAAACAAAAAAGCAATTGCAAGCTGTCTCCTAACTTGAGCTGCTTTCAGAGAAAAAATACCATTAATCAGACAACTATAGATTGGTATGACTTGCTCTTTGGATGGCATTGTATGAAATAACTTTACAAACCTCTCATTATGTTTCAGAGATAGTTTGTTAAATGTCTAGATTCCTTTCAGTCAAGTAGCAAGTGACCTGTTTTAAACCACTGTAACGACAGAGTTTTGAAAAGAAAAACTTCACACACGATGGAGCTGGGCAAAGCTGTGATTTTCTGCTTGGCTGAAACACAGTCTATGATTCAGTTATAAGGTTAATCAATCTGAAGTAAAATGTTAAGGGACATTCGTAAGAGATACACATAAAATGGGATTCTTGATGTCTCTGAGGAACACATATTTCTGTTTTCATGTAGAGACTCAAGCTAATTTTCATCCTATCACGATATCTCTAATGGCTACATTGAGTGTTGTTAATTAACTTTTCTGTGAGATACCACCTTCTATAGGATTTATTATTAGGAATGTACATCAAAATTTATGGCGTGGTCTTGAAAGAAATCCGTAGCATATTAAAAGCCAACATAATTACTCATTACAAGCAATAAACACATTTAATATTTTATTGAACTGTTTTTGCAATAATTTAAACTCAAAGCAGGATTTATTTCAATTAACTTGGGAAGCAAAATAAATATTTAACATTTTAGCATGCCCCAATTATGATCTATAATTTAAATAAGATGTAATTTTTTTTCTCTCTTAAAACTGTTCTCTACATCCTGTGGGGCAGAGTTGTACTTTACATTACTCTTAGAAGAGGCCATTTGTTCTTAGGGTTTCTTTCTTTTCTTTTTTTTCCCTGCATATGATCTGCTCAAAAAGTGTCAAACTTAACTGTGCCAGTACCTGGACGGTCAAGACTTTCTTCATTTGATAATGAATGTCTGATTATTAAAGTCTTCAAGACATTCTAGACTTAGGCAAACAGTGTCCAAATGTACCATATTTAGCTTCTATCTCAAAATCTCCCGAGCTGTCAATTTAGGTGTTAAAGAGACCATTTGTAAAGCTTGGCTGGGAATTGCCATTATTGACTGGAATGTGTGTTTATCATTACATTCAATGATGAAAGTGGAACATGTAGCATATGAATAAATGTCAGCAGATGTTTCTTTTAAATGGCCTGATTTCAACCTCCTGTTGTTTGTCTTGAATACAAATATTAAAAAAGGGAAAAAAGGCAGAATTTTTTATGACATAAGTGCAAGGGTAGTTAAGTTTTTTGAAAAACAACAAAAATAATGGCTAGAATATCAGACTGAGAGAGTAAAGTCGAATTAAGAGTTAGTTGGCTGTGCTTCGCTACTCTTATGGGCTTCTAAATAGCTCTAGCAAGAGGAGAGGATTTTTTTTTACAGTATGTGGTGATAATAAAATTTAATCTCATGGATTTTTGTGTTTAACAGCTGTTATTAAAGATTTTTTTAAACCACTGAATTTGATTACTGCATGAAGGACATTTAACTTGGGTAAAGGTCTTAAAAATCTGTATCTCTCATTTGGAGACACTGAATGAGACATTTATTAGCAATTGGACACTGTTTACGTCCCAACTCTTACTTTGAAAGAGACATTAAACACAGAAAGCATATTTTACATACTGTAGTGAGAAAAACTCAACTAAAATTCAGTGCTATATAAACGAAGTAGGCATTTTAAGTGGAATGCCGCAGAATCATCCTTTGTTCATTTTTACAGAAATTTTTGTGAACATAATATATTTAGTTAATTCCTGTGGTACTTTAGGGGCTGTAAATATTTGGGTGTCATTTGAAGAGGTGTAAAATGACTAGAGACAAATTCTGGGTGGGCTTTAAGAGGAGGAAATGTAACTTTAAAAATCAGGCACTCATATTAACATAAATTTCCAACTTGATTGGCCTAAAATACTTCAAAGGAGAATTTTAAATATAATATATCTTAAAATAAAATTGCTGAGAATTTGTCACCATTTCCACTTTATTTAAATGATAATAATTTGTACTTCAGAATGTAAGGAGCACTACAGGCCAATGCTTACGTCTATCATAAGCAGAGCTTTCAAAGCCACTGAAGCTATGAGCAAAACATGTTCCAAGCTTCAAAAAGGGCAATGACTCAGGGCCGGCTTTTTATCCCTGGCTTTCATTTTGGTAGCATGATTGTTTGTAGCCACTGTTAGTTGCGGGCACAGATATTGCATACACAATTAGCCATTTTCTCTTAATTTTTAGAGTGTAAATGCCTAATTGCTTGTGCAATTAAAGGAAGCACAAATTTTCTGCCTATAAAATAGAAGGCTAGAGTTGAATGTAAATTAAAACCATTAGTGTAATTTTCTGACTTGTATATCAACAAATTATATATATGTTTGCTATATGTGATATTTCTACATTATTGATCAAGAAACTATCCTTGTAAATGGGCGATATGCTCTCATATAATATTTAGTTATCCCTAATGCAGAGAACATCTTGATATTCATGCTAACCAAAATGTCAAATTGAAAATTTAACAATCAAGGCTTACGTTTTTTAAAAGGGAATAAAGTTGTACTGTATTTGTTGATAAGTAGAATAATGCAGTATTTATTTTAATAATCTCTTTGAAACTCAATATTAAATCGAAATCTGCTTTTTTATTGGTTGGCACATTTATACTATTGATCCTTGCAAGTCAGTAGCAAAACTACACTCACCTGCCTGTCACTTAGACTGAAAACATGCCCCAGCCATTGCTCGGTTCCCACCAAGCATTTCAATACCAAACTCCCACCTTTCATCACTAGGTGCACTTTACACATTCCTTCAGTTCAGCACTTTACACAACCTCTTTCAATCACAATTATAAATTGTAGTGCCCTCTCTAAATAAACGCTGTTCTCTGTCAGGTTAGAGTCACCTCCCTTCACACGCCTCTCAGAATATTTTTTTTTTCTTTTTACACAGTCCTCGTTTGTTTCTTCCTCATCTGGGTGCGCAAACAAACCCCATGATAATATGCCCGCAACACCTATTCTCGGGCTCATCTTCATCTACAAAAATACTTGACGTACAAAACATAAGATGCCTATTAATTAACTCTGCTTGACTTCACTGTGCTTAACTATGATCGAAATTATGCTCTGTAGTTCTGTTATGATGAAAAGGAATTATTAACTAGCTGAAGAGTTCTTTGGATGCTTAGAATGTGAAAAGACCGTACAGATTCTGAGATTTAGTTATACCTAATTTGTCACCATGGGAAATGGGACACAGAGACGGCAAAGGCCCTGTGCTGTGTGGCAGAGAAAGATCAAGAATCGCTTCAGTCATTCTGCCTTCATCCGTATTCCGGAGTATGAATGCACCCCTGAGGCTCTTCACTATGCTATGGGCCACAGAGTCAACACTGAGCCTTTCTAGACCTCTGGTACTGCCCCAAGTTTAACAGGTCTCATCCCAAAAGCAGGAAGGATAGGGCAGACATTCCTACACAGTGCATCTCGAAGGAAGACATGACATAGCAGTTTATAAGAAATTGGTACTAATTTAATTAATACTGACCGACAAAAATGTATATTTAATCCCCAAGAGGAAAAAACCTTGTCAAGTATGAGACATAGCAATCGCCATTTTGTAAACGTATATCCCAAATTTCAGAATGTGGTCAAAAGAAAATGGCGTTTTATGGCAACAGGCTGCCTTAACTCTCACCACACTGTTTTCATCTTTCTACAATAATTAGTGTCACTCTGTTTCTCTAAATAAGCCAAAATGGCAAGAAGAAAGGCACTTTCTTTAGGAAAAGAGATTCTAGAGAAAAGTTGAGGATTTGATTAAATAGATTTCTCTTATACCAAGAAGAATGGCTGCTTAAAATTAACAATTGCGAACAAAAAAATTTGTCATTTGTAGGACAATGGATACTAAGTGAAATAAATCAGACACAGAAGGTTAAATATTGACTTGTTTCTCTAACCCAAAATGAGAAACCCAAAATGTAGATAATTTAAAGAGCAAAATAAAAGAGGGATGGTAAAATACATGGAGATAGACACTATGGAAATGGGAGAGGATCTGGGGAAGGAGGAAGAGGGGACTGTGAGGGAAAAGGGGAGCAAAATGATCAAGATGCAATATATATGGAACAGTTCCCAAACAGAGAGTAATTACTATGTATTGAAAACATATACTAATAATTCCTTTAAAAATTAAGAATCATCGCCATGTTTTAAAGTCAGCATTCTCTGAAGCTAGAAGCATCCATCATGTCTTCCAAAATTAATTTTAAAAAATAATAATTTATGGAGAAGGCCTGAAATAAATACTCTCAAACCAAGTTTTCTTTTCAGAAACTTATAGTTACTCTGTGAATGCCACTGTGTGACTATACAATTGGGAACGTGGAGAGCAGAGCATAGTATATGTACAGCACAGAGCATAGCATAGTTTTCAATGTGCTTGATTATATTTTCTTAAAGTACCTTGGAGTACTACTGTTCTAGGGAAATCTCTGTACCAAGTCTAGCTTAATACTCTGACACTATAATTGATCAACAAAAGGTTAAAATACCCTACCCTATGTCCCACTTAAGAACAGGAAAGGACAAAAGGTTCTGACCACTCAGGCCGGAGTTCTTTTTATTTTTCCATGGTACACTTTGTGTTCTGTAGGGTTATTACACTAATATGTTTCTTTATTCTTCTTTTTACTTCTTGTGTTATCAAGAATAGCTTACAGTTTCTAATTGTTTGAATTCAGGTTTCAATTAAGTCAGATAGTAACAAAAGTAAGAAAAGTTGAGAGCAGAGGAGTTTATAGTGCCTTGACTATCACAGAAGTCTATGAAGATTAGGTGGTCCTCCACATTGCATGCTTAAGGACTATTAGACCCACACTGGCCTCCAAACCTCCCCTTACCCAAGGTACCAGCACTAATCACCATAGAGGTTTAGAGGGAAGAGAATAGAAGGAAAATGAACTAATATTTATTAGCACATTCCATGTACAAGATACTAGGCTGAGTTCATTCATAAAGATTCACTTTTATTGTATCACCTGATTGGGAAGGTAGTATTACCTTTATTTTCTTGAAGAGAAAATGGAGGCATCTTTTTTAGGAAGCACTAGTCAATGTGTATGTTTCTCTCAGAGTGAACAGGTGAGGCAGGTCAAGGGAAAAGAAAATCAAGATAAGACGAGGTGGTAAAAATAGAGACAAAATATGCACAACCTTATGGAGGTGTTTGTCATTATAACAAACCAGAGAGCATCAGGAGCCCTTCAATCCCTCAATAAATTATTGTTGATATAAAATTAGGGCTTTATTAAAGTTAGCATTTTATATTAGAGTTAGAGATAACCAATTTTTAAGCAAATAAAGGAACAGGTGGTAAGATTTTCCAAGTAGCATCAAGTCTGAACATTTGTGGACTCCAATACTGAAATAAGTCTAAAATTATAAAGAAAATTCTTTGTACTTATATAGGTGCTTTGAAATCTAACTCTTTTTTTTTTTTTTTTTGGTACTGGGGATCAAACTTGGGTCTTTGTGCTTGCAGGGCAGGCAGTGGAACCACTGAGCTAAATCCCTAACTACTGAAATCCAACTCTTAAAGCATGTGAAGTTTACTGTACTCTTATTTTTGTTGGGAAATTTTATTTCTTTGTCCTTGATGTAAACAACCAGTTAAAAGCATTATAATCTTCTGTGGGAAATATATTCCAGAGGTTTCTTAGGTCTTATTAACTCACAATTTTGATCTTCAAATATTCTTAAAAACAATGTATTTTTGGTATTGTTTCATGTATTTGTAAAGGTTACCAGTAACAAACTTACATTCCTTAAAGAGCTTTCAAACTGATTAACTATAAAGAGAAAGAAAATTGTATTTTTCAGAAATGAGTAACATTTTATTAGAAAATCATTTCAATTCTTATTTGAATACTATTTACATATAAGTCATTATAAGACTACACAATAAAGTGTATGTTTTCTATTCTATTAAAATGGCTAAGAAAGAATATGCAACCTAATAATGTAAAACCCTGTAAAATACAACTGTCAGGAGATATATTAAAATTTATCCTTCCAGTAGTTGCTATATGACTCATTATCTTTATATACTAACATTGTCACACTTAAATCACTATCTATCAAACATAGGAACAGAATGATACAACATGAGATGAGCCAGATATCATCAGATAACTTTTAATCTATGCAATTGTGAATCTCATATTAATGAGAAGATCCACATCAGAAATTAGTAACAGGAGGTATCTTACAGATGGATGGTGATAAAAATTCCAGTTTAAAATGAAAGTAGCAGCAATGCAAATTAGTGCAAAGTGTAACTTTTGTTAACAAAAATTAAGGTCAAGTTGCCCAGATTTAGAATTAAGTGTGCTAATTCCAGACATTGTCAGCAGTCACTGTCTTTAAGAATCTTAATCGTTCATCTATTTGAGAGTGGTATTAAAATTGTCTTAGACAAGTACCATATTCTAATTGACGCTTTTCAAGTCTCTCCACCTTGACCTGAGCTCTTAACTTGCTCTTTTTGTGGTTCCAAATAAGAAGCTCAAACCTAAAAGCCTATTTGTAAAGAGAAAACATTTAGAAAATAAAGATCAATATCTAGAGAACTAAAATATTCTTTGTGAATATCAGACCTGGACAGAAGATTTTCAATAAGGAAATGAGACCTTTGAAGCATTTGGGACCAAAGGGAAAGAATATTTCCTTTCAAACATTTCCAACTTAGAATATGTGGTGAGGAAACTGGAATTTTCAAAACTGGGAAAAAAAGAGAAAACATTTTGGCTGATAAGATGCTCCTGAATAAAATATTATCTGAAACAAATGTTTAAGTCAGAAAACACCTGCCAATGTAGATGTGCCCTTCAATAAATATGGTGTCTCTATCCTCACTGAACATGTTTCTTAGCAATAAAATGTTGGCATTAAATTTAAACATAAGTGCAGTATAAAAGAGGAATATAGCTATATCTCATGGGCATGGTGTTATAACAGCTAAATCAGAAATTTTCAATGTTTTTAGCTTATAACATTTTTATATTAACACTAATTACAGATCATAATTAAGTATCATGATGTTTAATGATATAGATAAAAAATAATAACCATAGTAATATCAGTCTGTTGCTGGTAATTTATGTAAAATGGAGTAATATGTACATATAATGATTACAATATTATTGGGATAGTATAGTTTAAAGATAAAGGCCATGAAGGATATAATAATATTTTAATTTTCATATTTGTGTTTTGTTTTCTGGGTCATGTAAAACTCTTCAAAACTGATTTTTAGATAGAAATGGCAACTTATATGCTCTATTCTTGCTAATGTATCCTTAAATGCCCTTGAGACAAATGTATCTTTGTAGAATGGATATGATAAAATAATTTATAGATCTGAATGAAAATGGATTAGCTTTTTCATTGATTTACAAACAACATGTTTCTTAAAAGTATACTGTAAAATAAAAATAAAAGTGTACAATTTCCAATAAGAACATTCAGTACTATTACAAAAACCACAAAACCTGACAGGTATTCATGCAACCTTAATTGAAGGAAAACGTAAAAGGTCCTGAAACTGGAAAACTGCAATTGTCAAATAAAGAAAACCAGATGCTACCCTGGTTGAAAGAAACCTTTAAAAGCACAAGAATACCTTAATTACTTATGACAGTTGTTATACCATACCCTCCATGTTGGAATTGGATTATGGAGAAAAAATCTTTAGGATCTATTCAAATCTGTTTATTTATAACCAGAAAGGTATAATTTAGACTCATACAAGTGATTAATGAGAAAAAGTAATGTTGCCTTTGAAACTGTGTGTACACCATAACACCATTAAGATTATTTTATATTGGAGATTTACCTTAATGAAATAATTTTATTGAGGTGGGTTTAAAGCATTCAACTTAAAAAATGTATCTTATAAGTTTATTGGATCAACTGTTTCATTCTACAAGTCTTGAAAAGATTGATATGCAATCTGATGAAATTTTATGAAATTAAATCTTGCTGAAAATGAAACTCCTGAGATACAGAGGAAATGCTGGCCATGATTTTGATCAAGTACCTAAGATGAGTCTCTATTGCAATTAGTGATTATATAATATGAAAAAGGAAATAGTGTTGAAAATAGAACTGCAAAAAATATTCCATCTAAAACAGAGTGTAACATAACAACTTCCCGCTCAGGAAGGGATCAAAGGTTAACTCACTTTGTGTAATGTTTTACATTTAGTATTTATAACTTTTATGTAAGATTCAACCAACAGTTGAAAATTATGGTTCTAAAAACTCATCTTCAAAGTATTTATTGTTCATTGTATTATATTGTTGAATCAAATTTCCTTATTTCATCCAAGATAATCTAGTTATTAAAATTATTTTTAAGACTGTGATACAATCTTGTATTCCTCAAACCAAATATATTATTATGAGGTCCTCAGGGATTTTTTTTCCTCCTATTTTGTGATTGCTCCTCAAGTAGAATGCCACATGTCAAAGTTCTATATTGCAAAATATAATTATGCTTATAATATATAATGTATATATTTTAAATGCTAGTCCCAAGTTATCTGAATTCAGTTACACAATATGCATAATCAGAAAAGGATTCTAAAAAGATTATACTTCAGAGCTCCTTGTAACACAAGGAGTCATAGCATGTTGAATGATTTTTCTAAATACTTTCCATGTAAAATGTCATTAAAAATTGTTTAATAACGCTATTTCCCAAAGAAAATATCCCCTTCTAAAAATCATGTTATTTTCACTTTTAAATATCATAGAGAAACACATAGTAGATGAAATTCTAGTTACAAATGACAAGAAAAACGTGAATAACAGGGCTACCCGCTCGGGACCCCTCCTGCCCCTCAGGAGCTTTCCTATCAATATCTTCCTACTTTAAAATGTGTGAGTAACATAAAATCACATAACTCTGTAGGCACTGGAGAGTAATTAAGATAGTCAGGACTTGAGGGGCAAGCTTGTGGAGGCAAGCAGCTGACCAAGGCAGGCCCAGTTTTTTATGCTTCTTTTACCTTTGTGGCATATGCAAATTCTTGGCTTAGGGCAAAAGGGTAAGAAAACAAATAAAGGTTTCTTGCTAATTGGTAGAGAAGTTTTAGAAAATCCCAAGGAAATAGAAAAATCTGAGTATTGTGCTACCAGGAAAGAGATAAATTTGACAGACCCATAATCCAAAGAAAAAGGAAGACTCTTGATTAGTATCACTCTTCTCTTCAAGGAAGTCATCAAACTGCTTTGAACAATAGAATAAGGAGTCCTTCAGAAATCAGATATAAAAGCAATAAAGAACATTTGTGTTCTCACGGTTCTGAGAAGAGTATAACCTGGAAAACTACTCTAGGAAAGAAGTGAATAAAAGGAAAAACAAGCCATACAAAGAAAAAATATCATCCTCTAGCCAGTTCAATTGATCATTATGTTAATGTAGTCTTTCCCTTTATTAACCACCAGAATAGGAGAAGAATCTTCTCTGATGTCAGATTCTGACAATCAAACACAATGTATAAATGTATAATGCATTTTTAAAATTATAATATTATTAAATAAAATATTAAATAACAAAGAGACACAATAGCAATAGCATAGGCGACACAAATACTAGATATGTAATTTGAGATAAATTAGTCAATATGTATGACTCTAATAAGTCTGGGCACTTAAGCACACAACAGAAACCTACAACAATAATCAAATAAAAATTATAGATTTTAAAATATGTCCTAAATTAAATTCACACTTCAAATATAGGATTATCAGTAGTCTGGAAAAAATTAAACAAGGTATAAAAAAGCTAAAAGGTAAGTTGATTGAAAATACCCAGACCAAATCATGGAGAATATAATAAACTCAGAAAAAAGAGCATAAGATATATGTGAGTTTTTAAAAAAAATCTAGTATACATGCAATCTGAATACTGGAAGAGCATAGGGAGAGTATGGCAAATGTCATCTTGCATGTTGTTATCAATAACTTCTTTTGAAGAAAAGTGCCAAGAATATCCAGGATGCCCTTGGGATCTAAAACACAATAAATACAAACAAAACTTCATATTTTGTTAAAGAAATTCATAGGAGTGTCTTCAGCATAAAAACAATGAAAACCATAGACAATGAGAAAAATATTAAGGCCACATCATTACTTTCAAAGAAATGAAAGAAACAAGGTAATCAGGAGATCATTCAACATCCTTAGATGATGAAAGCAAGAAAGAATAAAAAACCAATCTTCTGAATTAGAATTTTATAACAAGATCAGATAGCTATCAAAAATGTAGATTAAAAAACAAAGATTAGTCATTAGCATTGCAACCACATTTATAAACTAGTAAAAAGATTTATTTGAGCAGAATTAAATCCAGAAGAAAATAGTAAGAAATACACAGAAAAGTCAAGATCAATGTCAAAAGTAAATATGTGTATATTTAAGTAGATATTAATTTGACAAAAAGTAATAATGTATTTTGAAATAGTATTACATTAAAATAATACAAGAAATAGTATTTAAGAAAGAAATGGGTAAATGAAGATAAACTGTTCTATTAATCTTGCATTTTCTGAGATGCAGTGAAAGTACAAATTTAAAACAGATTTCATAAAATAAGGATGCAAATTTTGATCTCTAGGCTTATTTTTTATTAAAAAATATAGCAAACTATAATTACCAAACTATCTAGAAGCAAAGTAAATGAATAAGTGAAAAAGCTTTAATGTAAAATAAGAAAAGAAAGAAAAAAGCATATTGGGTAAACAAGACAATTAAGATGATAAATATAAACTCAAATGTATCAGCAAATACTTAAATATAGATAGACTAAATAAACCATTGTAAAATACAAAGATGTGAGATTATTTTTTAAACTCCCAACTCAATTCTATGCCTTAAGCACACACACAAACACACACACTGCAGTATCACAAAAAGGTTGAAAGTAAGGATGGGACAACAAGTATTGTTCAAATATTGATCAAAAATAACATGAAATACTGGCATAAAAGTAGACATGAAGTAATTTCATTAGAGACAATGACAAAAGGATTAGTATACCAATTTTAAATTGAAATGCATAATATAACATTGCTTCTAAATATATGAAGCAAAAGAAAATTGTCAGGAAAAAGAGTGTCTAAGCAATAATAATGGAAAAGTTTAATATACTTTTCTTGGTAAAACCAAAGTAAACAAAATATCAGTTAGCATAGTAAATATTTTAGCAAGAAAGTAAAACACCCATGATCTAATTTACTTATTTAGAACAATCTTCAAAGATGATACAATATTCATTCTTTCAAGTGAACATGATATGTATACCAAAATAAGTATTTTAGTCAATGTTAGCATATATTCAATAAATACAAAAGAATTAAAATGGTGAGGCATTTTGCAACCTCATCACTATTAGGTAAATTTTTAAGAGATAACTAGAAAATTCACACTTCAGTACGTTTCAAGAAATGGATTTCTTCAGAAGCCCACCTGAACAAGAGGGATGAAGGCATGCAGGCCCCAGCCAGAATCCCATCCTGACCACGGTCCAGTGCAGCAATCCAGAAGATCATCATTTTGAACCTAGGAATTAGTGCAGTGGTGAGGAGTAGAGAGAAGGCCTCTCAGAGGCTTGTTGAGAATTGAAGCCCAGGGGTGAGTAAAGAGTCACCTCAATAAAGGCGCAGTGGTTGAAATGAGAAGACACCTAAACAATACCCAAAACCACACTTCCAGATAACCAAAGGCAACTCCAAGGGGCAACGAGATGGAACAATCTGAAACTCAACAACCTAGACTCCCTGAACTGGCAATGAAAGAGGATCTGGAGAAAATAAAATCTGAAATACTTTCGCAGAAAACAACAGAGATTGTGTCCATAGTGAAAGACATCATTAATAATTCTAGAGCAGACACAGGTAAAAAAATAATAGAAGAGCTAAGGAACATGATAGAATCCCAGCATATAAAACAAATGGAATCCATAAAACAGATGAAAATAGATATTCTGGAGATTAAAAACTCCATTGAAAGTTTATGTAGCAGAATGAGCCAATATGAGGACAGAATATCAGATGTAGAAGATAGAATTGTGATTAGTGACCAGGAAAAGAAAGATTTCTTAAAAATAGCAATGGACCACAAGAAATCAATCCAGCAGCTGCTAGATGATGTAAAGAAGCATAACTTAAGACTGATCAGAGTCAATGAAAAAACAGGAGATAGTGCAAATGACATAAAAAAAAATGTTGACGGAAATAATGGCAAAAAACTTCCCAAGCAGAGGAAAAGAATTTGACATAGAGATAAGTGAGGCATCTAGGACTCCAACTAGCCATAATTGAAAAAAAATCTATACCTAGGCATATAGTACTCAAAATTCCAGAAACCCAACAGAAGAACAAAATACTATAAGCAGTTAGAGAAAAGAAACAAAGCATGCAGAGGAAAGCCCATCAGAAATACAGTGGACTTCTCAATACAAACTATCAAGTCAAGAAGAGTCTGGGATGAAGTATTTCAAATCCTAAAAGAAAACAACCTCCAACCCAGATTGATGTACCCTACAAAACTATCTTTCAAAATTGATGGAGAAATAATATACTTTCACAGCAAAGAACACCTGTGGAACTTCATGAATACCAAACCAGAACTCCAAAAAATTTTAAACAATGTTCTAGGAAAAGACAGTGAGGGTCACAACCCCACAAAGCCCATCTGAATGAGCCCAAGAGGTAAGACAAGAAATTAAATGCAAAGGGGGAGAATCCAACAACAGGAAATGGTCATGACAAGGATATATCAATAAAATCAGTTATAACCATCAATCATAATAGTATCAATTCATCAATCAAAAGAAATAAACTGGCAGAATGGGTCAAGAAGCAAGATCTAATAATATGTTGCATACAAGAAACACACTTAATTCAAAAAAGAAATTCTTAGATTGAAAGTTAAAGGGTGGAAAACAACACTCCATGAGATAGGAACCTGTAGGAGTAGCTATCCTATTTGCACATAAAATGGATTTCAAAACAAGACTAGTTAAGAGAGACAAAGAAAGCCACTACATCCTTATAAAGGGAACAATTCAAGAGAAAAAAATGACAGTCATAAATATATATGCTACAAAGCAGATATTAACAGATATGAAAAATCAAATAAGCACTAATACAATTGTAGTGGGGGACCTCAATACCCCGCTGTCACAGATAGATCACAAAAATAAACACTGAAATACTAGAACTCAACCAAATCTTGGACAAATGGATTTAACAGCTGTATACAGAGTGTTTCACCCCACAAAATCAGAATACACATTTTTTTCAGCTGCACACAGGTTGTTTTCCAAAAGAGACCACATACTTGCTTATAGAATATGTTTAAGTAAGTGGAAGGGAATTGAAGTTATCCCCTGTATATAATCAGATTATAGGGCAATGAAATCGGAGATCAATTGCAAAAGAAACCACACAAATTTCAGAAACACATGGAAACTGAACAACATACTCCTGAATCACCAATGGGTCACAGAGGAATTTAAAGAATAAATCAGACAATTTTTACAATTAAATGACAGTGCCAAGATAACATATCAGATTTAAGGGACATAATGAAAGCAGTCTTCAGAGGGAAATTCATAGCAGAGAATGCTCATATTAGGAAAACAGAGTGAGCTTAAATAAACAACCTAATGCTGAACCTCAAGCTTCTAAAAAAAGAAGAGCAAGACCAAAAGCTTGTACAAGAGAGGAAATTACAAAGATCAGAGCAGAAATCAATGCAATGAAGACTAAGACAACAATACAAAAAAAAAAATGCACCAAGGAGCTCGTTCTTCAAAAGAATAAACAAAATTGACAAACCCTTAGCCAACCTTATCAAAAAAAGGGCCCAAATCCGTGCAATTAGGAATGAAAAGGATGAAATTACAACGGATCCAGGAGAAATCCAGAAGATCATCAATACCTATGTTGAGAACCTGTACACCAATAAAATGGAAAACACAGAAAAAAATGGACGGATTTCTAGATATATATGAATTAACAAAGTTGAACAACGATGACCTAAAAAATCTAAACAATCCAATATCAATCAACAAAATTGAAAATGTAATTAAAAACTTATCAACAAAGAAAACTCCAGGTCCTGAATGCTTCTCTGCTGAATTCTACAAGACATTTAGAAAAGAACTTTTGCCACTACTGTTTAAACTCTTCAATGAAACTGAAAAGGAAGCAATACTCCCAGTATTCCTGGAAGCAAGCATCACTTTGATCTCCATAATGAACATAGGTGAAAAAATCCTCAATTAGATACTGGCAAAGAGAATGCAGAAGATCATCAAGAAGATCATACTTGCTAACCAAGTTAGATTCATCCCAGGAATGCAGGGTAGGTTCAACATATGTAAATCAATAAATGTAATGCACTATATTAACAGAACCAAAGACAAAAGCCATATGATCATCTCAATAGATGCAAAAACAGTGTTTGACAAAATCCAATACTGATTCATGATAAAAATCCTACAGTAAATTGGAATAGATAGTCTTTATCTCAACCTGATAAAAGCCATCTATGAAATACCAAGAGCCAGCATTATACTAAATGGTCAAAAAAATGAAATCATCTATACTAAAATCAGGAATAAGACAAGGATGTCCACTATTACCACTGCTGTTCAATATAGTTTTAGAAACAATGGCCACAGCAATTAGGCAAGAGAAAGAAATAAAAGAAATAAGGTTAGGAAACAAAGAAGTTAAATAGTCATTATTTGTAGATGACATGATACTCTATATAGAAGACCCCCATAATTCCACTAAACGTCTTCTAGACTTAATAACCAAATTCAGTAGAGGAGCTGGATACAAGGTCAACACACAAAAATCAATAGCCCTGGAAGATAAGTTAGGTAGAACTCTTGAAGATATTGGCATAGGAAAAGACTTTATGAACCAAACCTCAATAGCATGGAAACTAGCAGAAAGAATCAACAACTTGGATTTCATCTTATTAAAAAGCTTCTGCACTGCAGAGAAACCACCAACAGAGCTAAGAGACAACCTACAATGTGGGAAAATATTTTTAGCAGCTGTACCTCAGAAAAAGGACTACTATTTAGAATATATAAAGAACTGAAAAAACTCAGACCTCCCCCAAATTCAAAGACCCAATTCAAAAATAAGCATCTGAAATGAACAGACATTTCTCAGACAAAGAAGTAAAAG
>NW_004624820.1:2924500-2940912 GCF_000247695.1 Heterocephalus glaber | reverse complement strand
AGTAGGGGAAGTGGGAGGGGTAGGGGAAAGAAAAGAAGGGAAAAGAAAAAAATTTGAGAAAAGGAAAAAAAAATGGAAACAAAGTCTTTGTATATAGGGAAAGGGGTTGAAGGGAGGGCAGGGGAATGGGGAAAAAATAAGAACTATGATACATCATGTAAAGGTACAAGATCCCAATGATGACTGTTACTGTACTGTGTACCTAAAATGTACCAATAAAGTTAATAGAAAAAAAAGAAAGTTTATACAGCAATAATAAACTTTCTGGATATTTGTTGTGATTTGCAAACTGATTGCAAAGGATCAGTGATACAAACTAGCTATTAAATCACTAATAACTGATAGTATTTGTGAATATTTAGTGAGATTTAGTGTCCTTTTATATGGTTCCATTATATGTTGAATCAAGAGATCTTTCAACAACAGCCAGTCTCATGTTCAATTTCTGTATTAATTTTCTATATTTAGAAATTATGATTTTTATTTCCACAAATGTTTTGAGATCTTCAAGAGTTCTTATTTGCATAAATTGTTCATAATGCTTTTCCTTACATTAATTATTCTGCCTTTATTATAGCCACTTGTTCTAACAGCTTAATTTCTATTTTGCCAGAAACTATCCCCCCTTATACGGCTTATGTTCTTCCTTTGCTTACTATTTTTATGAATAAAGGTCTCTCACTATCTGGCAAAAAAAAAAAAAAATGGTACTGGAAAAAAAACAGACATGTGGGTCAATGTAACAGAATAGAGGATGTAGAAACAACTCCAGGTAAGGCTACCTTATCTTTGACAAAGGGGCCAAATAGCTAGAGGGAAGATACTTAGCTTCTTTAACAAATGCTGAGAAGACTGACTATCCACACGTCAGAGTTTGAACTCATCTTTCACAATGCACTAGACTAAAATCAAAGTGGATCAATAACCTACATAATAAAACAGAAACATAATCTGCTGGGAATTAAAACACATAAAACTCTTTACAATATAGTCGTAGGCAGAGACTTTCTGAACAAAACCCTGTTTGACAGGAAATAATACCAAGAATCAGTAAATAGTACCACATCAAATTAAAAGGCTTTTGCACAGCAAAGGAAGCCATCAACCCCATGGAGAGACAATCCACAGAATGGAAATAAAATATTGCCAGCTACTCCTCAGAGAGCTAATATCTAGGATATATAAAGTACTGAAAAAAATGAGACCCCCAAATTTCAAGATCCAATCAAAAAATAGGCATCTGAAATGAAAAAACACTTCTCAGGTGAGGGAGTACAAACCGCCAATAAATACATAAGATATATTCAACATCACTGGCCATTTGAGAAATGCAAATTAAAACACCAAGATTTCATCTCACTCCAGAAAGAATGGCTACCATCAAGAGATCAACCAATAACAAATGCCGCTGAAGCTGAGGGGAAAAAGGAACTTTTCTGTTGTTGGTGGGAGTGAAGACTAATAGAGCTACTATGGAAATCAGTATAGAGATTCCTCAAAAAATTAAAACTAGAAATTCCCCGTGACTCAGCTATTTGTTTTCTAGGTAACTTTCCAAAAGAGTTCAAGTCATCATACTATAGTTATACATGCATGGCCATGCTTACAGCATGACAATTTATAATAGCTAAATCTTGGAAACACCATGTATGCTCATCAACAGATAAATGGATAAAGAAAATGTAGTATTTGTATATAATAGAGTACTAAACTGCTATAAAGAAGAATAAACTTAAAGCATTTTTTTGGTAAAAGGATACACCTTGAGACTATAAATCTCAAATCATGAATCAGACACAGAAGTTTAAATATCACATTATACCTCTTGTATGAGCAACCCAGAGTATAAGTAAGGAAAAAAAACATAGATACTAATAAGTAGGGAGATATTTTTCAAATGGGAAGGAGAACAAGAGATGGAAGGAGGTGAAGAGAAAGAAGTTAAAAGGAATTTAAAAATGAGTTTTAAAAAATAGAAATAGAGCTTTTGCAAATGAGGAGAGGAAGGAGATTTGTTCAGAAAAAGGAGAAAGGAGGAGTAGGATAAAAAAATTAATAAGGTTATGCACATGTACAAACTCCCCCCAATAAATGTAGTCATTATAGACTGCAAATACGTACTAATAAACAGTCAAAAACATGGGCATTTATGTATCCCTGTAATATGATAAATTTAACTCTTTTGGGAAGATAGCTAGAAATAGAATTTCTATTTTTAGTTTTTTTGAAAAATCTCCACTGATTTCCATAGTGGTTGTACTAGTTTACATTCCCATCAAAAATATAAAAGAATTCCTTTCTCTTCACATTCTTGCCAGCATTTGTTATTGTTTGATTTTTTTTTTTTATGATAGCCATTCATTCTTGGGTAAGATAGTATCTCAGTGTAGTTTACTTTCATTTCTCTAACAGCCAGTGATCCTGAATATTTTTTCATGTATTTATTGTCCATTTGTGCTTCTTCTTCTGAGGAGTACCTATTCATCTCAGTTGCTCATTTTTTAACTGGGTCTTTTATTTGGGGGAATCTCTTTTTTAAGTTCTTTGTGTATTCTAGATTTTAGTTCCCTGTCCAAGGAATAGCTGGCAGAAATTCAAGGAACATATACAGAAAGCAAAATAGATGATAGATAATAAGAAATATGGAGAAGTCCAAATAGTTACCCAAATTATCTATTCTGTTGTTTGAAAAGTATTTTAATATATATGTGCTAATTTATTTCATTTATACTACTAGTTTTTCATAGTTTGTTGAAGAGAAAGTTTTGTGTTTTTATATATAACTAAATTATTTATTTCCTTTTTTAAAATCAAATTTATTGTAGATTTTAGGTATACAATATAATAACATTCATCATTGGAGATTTGTATCTTTACATAATATATATGGATTCTTATTTTTTCCCCATACCCATGCCCTCCCTTCAACCACTCCAACCCTCTCTATTTATAAAGACTTTGTTTCCATTTTTTCATTTTCTCTTGTTAAATCCATTCCCTTCATTTCTTTCCCCTACCTCTACCCTTCCTCTTTGCAACTTTTCTTCCTATTTCACATTATCTATTATACAGTTTGATCTTTATTTACACTTTCAGTTTCTCACACCAGAGAAACTATTTGGTATTTACATGTGTGTCCTATTTATTTCACTTAAGAGCATCACCTCATTGTGAATCCATTCAGCTATAACTGTCTCTAATTTTTCATTCTTTATGGCTAAGTAGTACTCCATTTTATTTTTTAGAAAAATACATTTCATTTATCCAGTCTCCAGGGTTTGACAAAATCCAACAGGCATTCATGATAAAAACCCTCCTAAAAATTTTGAATAGACAATCTCTACCTCAACCTGATAAAAGCTATCTATGAAAAACTAACAGCCAATATCATACTAAATGGTCAAAAACTGAAATCCTTCACAATAAAATCAGGAACAAGCAAGGATGTCCACTGTCACCGCTCCTGTTCAATATAGTTTTGGAAATAATAGCCACAGCAATTAGACAAGAGAAAGAAATAAAAGGAATAAAGATATGAAATGAAGAAATCAAATTGTCATTATTTGAAGACGATATGATACTCTATATAGAAGACCCCAAAAACTCCACTAAATGTCTTCTAGATTTAATAACCAAATTGAGTTAAGTAGTTGGACACAAGGTCAACACACAAAAATCAGTAGCTTTCCTGTACACAAAAAAACAGACTCACTGAAAAAGGAACTGGAGAAACAACTCCCTTCACAAGAGCATTCAAAAAAGTGAAATACCTAGGAAACAATCTAATGAAAGAAATCAAAGACCTCTACTCTGAAAACTATAGCACTCTCAAAAAAGAGATCAAAGAGGATATCAGAAAATGGAAAGACATCCCTTGCTCCTGGGTAGGAAGAACCAATATAGTGAAAATGGCCATACTTCCTAAACTGCTAGATAGATTCAATGCAATCCCAAATGAAATTCCAACAGCATACTTCACAGACCTTGAGAAAACAATTCAAAATTCATTTGGAACAAGAGACTTACATTAACAAAAGCAATTCTAGGCAACAAAAGAGTAGGGTGTATCACAATCCCCAATTTGAAACGTACTACAAAGCTATTGTGATTAAAAAAAAAAAATGATACTGGCAAAGAAACAGGCCTGAGGACCAGTGGAACAGATTAGAAGACACTGAAACAACTCCAGACACACTCAGCCATCTCATCTTTGACAAAGGAGCCAAAAAGCCTCACTGGAGGAAAGATAGCCTCTTTAATAAACGGTGCTGGAAAAATTGGATTTGAACTAGGCAAAAATTAAAACTAGACCTATATCTCTCACCATTCACTAAACTAAAATCAAAATGGATTAAAGATCTAAATATTAAAACAGAAACACTAAACTGGATGGAAGAGGTTAGGTAGAACTCTTGAAGACATTGGTGTAGGAAAAGATTTCATGAACAAAACCTCAGTTACCTGTGAACTAGCACAAAGAATCAATAAGTGGGATCTCTTCTTACTAAAATGCTTCTGCACAGCAAGAGAAACCACCAACAGTGTGAAGAGACAACCCACAATGTGGGAAAAAATTTTTACCAGTTGAGATTCAGACAAAGGTCTACTATCTAGAATATATAAAGAACCTACAAAAATCAAACCTCCCAAATTTAAGATCCAACCCAAAAATGGGCATCTGAAATGAACAGCTATTTCTCAGACAAGTAGTAGAAATAGCAAGTAAACATGTGAAAAAATGTTCAACATCACTGGTCATTCAAGAGATGCACGTGAAAACAATGGTGAGATTCCATCTCACTCCAGAAACAGTGGCTGCTATCAAGAAATCGACCAATAATAAATCCTGGCCAGTTGTGGGGCAAAAAGAGCCCTTCTCCACTGTTGGTGGGAGTGTAGACTGGTGCAACCACTGTGGAAATCAATATGGAGATACCTCAAAGAACTAGGACTAGAGGTCCCATTTGACCCAGCTATTCCCCTACTGGGTATCTTCCCAAAAGAATTAAAAGAATTATACCACAGCAATGCATGCACACCCATGTTTATAGCAGCACAGTTTGTGATAGCTAAAACTTGAATGTTTTGTGGTTTTATCTATTTTCTTTCTTCTTTGTAAGAGAAAGTCTTTTTTGTCTATAACTTGTACTCTGAGTAACATTTTGGTCATTCTTTTAAGATTATGATACACAGTGTATTAACTGTTGGTATTCTCTGATTTTTTTATGAATTTTAGTTTTATTTTTTGTAGAAATTATGAGTGCTTTTTGTATTTTCTTTACTAATATCTACTTGTATTACATATAAAATAAAAATAGTTTAAATCTTATTTAATGTATTAATAATTACATAAAACCTAGAAACTATCACAAATAAATGTCAAACATGGAAATTTTACTCCATGTGATTAGGAAAACAACAAGATGCCTATTAGTGCCTCCTTGTTCAATATTAAGCAAGAAAAAATATAATGATTAGAAAGAAAAGAATAATGACATTATTTGTAGCTGACATAACTCTACCTTTATAAAATACAGAGACTTTGATGGTAAAACAACTAGGATTTATAAATGAATGTAGCAAGGGAACCAGGTACTTAAGAAAAAGAATTATTTGCATTGTTATAGAAAACTAAAAGTGAAAAAAAATGAATTTTAAAAATATACATACAATTTGTAATAACATTTAAAACACTTAAAATATTTGCATGCAGAAGTGAAAATATTATTGAAGGAAACTTAAGACTATAGAACTACAAATGAAAGGATTCACCATATTTAAAAGCAGGATACAATGTTGAAAAGAAACTATTTCTCCCCAAAATGATACATAAATTCAATCAAAATTCTAGCAAATATTTTTAAAATATGAAAATCAGTGAGATAATTTTAAAGCCATATATATATACATATATATGCAAAGGGATAAGAATAACCAAGATCATCTTGAAAAACAAAATCAAAAGGTATACATTACTGAGCATTAAAACTTAAAGGAAAGAATAGTAATTAAAGCAGTGAGTTACACAAAGAAAATTAAATGAGAGTCTAAGGACAAATCTGTATGAATATATAGTCAGTTCATATAAAATAAAATGACACTTCATTGTAATTTTGAAAGACTGATAAACTAATTGGTTATGCAAAGAAAAAAAATTTTAATTGATCCCTTCCTTACAGCATGCACAGAAATAAATTCAGGTGCTGTATTTATCACTTTCCCATTGCTAGGACAAAATAGTCAACACTCACAACTTAGAGAGGAGAGGCCTATTTTGGCTCACTTTTTCAGAGGATTAGTCCATGGTTGGCTGGCTCCAAAGCAAAATTAGTGTGATAGAAAAGTATGATAAAGGAAAGCTATTCAACCCATATCAACAAAGAAGCAGAGAGAGAAGGAAGCACCTGGGGACAAACATATACCCTTCCAAATCATGCCCTCAGCAATCCACCTCCAATCAGGACCCATTCCCTAATAGCAATTCAGCCATGAAATCAATAGACGGATGAATCCACTGAGCAGGACATTGTCTCTGTGTTCTAATCACATTCCAAAGCCCTACTTCTGAATACATGAGACTTGCAGGACATTTTAGATCTAAAACATAACTTTCGGCCCCTGGCCCTCAAAAGGCTGAGGCACAGCTCATTATTCAAAATACATTTCATCCATGTCTAAGTGTTGGCAAAGTATTAACAATAAAAGTATTGCTGAAAAATCTGAATCCAAAGTCTCCTCTGAGACCCAGGCAAATTCTTAGCTGTGAGCCCCGGTGAAAATCAAAAAGAATGTTAAAACTTTCAACATAGAATTGCACAGGGTAAAAATTCCCATTCCAAAAGTGAAGGATAAGGTTGTAGGAAGGAATCAGACCAAAGCAAGACTGAAACCAAGTCTACAAGTAGTACAAACATAAAATCTTAGCTCCATGCCCACCACCCAGACAGGTTGTGGTGAGATTGAACTCTGAAGAATTTGAGAATCATAGCCCCTCTGTTTGGGGTGGTTGAAACCCACATGGCCTCTCCCTGGGTCTTGCTTTGCTTGTTGCCTCTGTTTATACTCAGCAGATGTTTCATATTTCTGGCATCTGCAACTTCCTGGGGTCTTCAGTGAACCTCTGGGGACACTCTCAGAGCTTCATTCATTGCCCTTTTAGGGGCTTATGGCAGGGACTGTAATTCTGTCACATACTATTTGCCTGAGCAGAATCTTCTTCAGAAACCTGAGTGGAATCTTCTGTGGCACCATAACATCTCACATCGTCCATGCCTTTCACGTAGTCAGCCTTACATGAAATTTTAGGACATAAACAAAACATAGAAAAATTCTTTATCTGAATGAAATACACAAAATGTCTAGTCCAGGTTTGAATCTAGTTCTCATTCTCATCTGAAAGCTCATGATCCTGGACTTTACTCT
Source organism: Heterocephalus glaber (assembly GCF_000247695.1). The sequence continues at coordinate 2,933,490 of NW_004624820.1, read as the reverse complement.
CTGCTTTCCTACCAACATTCTGGTCTTCAAAGCTCCAACCAGAATTACTATCAAGCTCAACTTACACCATTCTAGGGCTTCTTTAGTTTCATACCTTTTGAAATTTCTTTCACGAGTCAGTTCCAAATGCTTTTGAACCATATGGTCAGGTATAATCACAGGAATGATCCCATTTTTCTTGTGCCAATTTATCTAGTAGTCGCTTTGCCATCACTGGGACAAGATACATGACACCACTTACAGAAGAAGAGGTTTATCTTGCCTCATTAATGTAGAGGATTAGTCCATGGTTGGCTGACCTCAAGGCAAAAATGTCATGATGAAAAAGCATGGGAGAGAAAAGCTGTTCAACTCATATCAGTAAGGCACCACAGAGAGAAGGGAGGATCTGAGTACATGCATACAGCCCTGCAGATCATGCCCCATGTGGACTACCTTCAACCACACACCACCTCTTAACAGCACATTCAGCCATGAACCATCAATGAGTGAAGCCCACTGAAGAGTACAGTGTCTTCATTATCCAACCACCTTTTAAAAGTCCCCTCACTGAATACACAAAATTTGGGGGGAACATTTAAATCCAAACCATAGCTAACTGGTTTTATGTAGATGTAAATATTAATAGTAAAAATAATCTTCCAAAAATACAAATATGTTGTCATGCCCTTGAGGTAAATAAAGACATCATTAGCAGGTCATAAATACACTAATCCAAAGGAGGACTACATTAAAATTAGGAGATTATAATCAACCAAGACACTAGTAAGAACACTTAAAAAGTAGTAAAATAGTCTAGAAAAAAGATTCAAGGCATGTATTCCAGAAAGGCATATATCCTCAATATGTCAAGTACTAAACCATAAAAAATGGAACACAAAAGAAAATTAGGTAACGAATCTGATCAGATTCTTAACAAAAAGAAAATGCCCGGAAGCTAATAAACAGGAAAATGGGCCAAATTTTGTAAGTTATCAGAGTGCCAATTAAAATGAGATATCACTACATACTAACAAAAACTACCCAAAGAGTGAAAACAGTAAACCCTGGTGATGATATGAGGCAACATCTGATATTGTTGGTAAAAACATTAAATTGTACAACTTTTTCAGAAAATTTCTTGGTCAAATCTACAACAAATGAATGTACATAGTGTTTACTGGCTGAAATTATAACTCAGAAGAAAAGTTTCAGCTTCGTCTTTTCCTCTTCTTCACTAACTTGCTATACCAGTGAAGAAAGCATTCCATAGCCTAGGGTTCTATACTGCTTTCAAAGAGTCTTTAGTTTTCAATTTTATTTATGACAAAAAAGTGTTACGGACTTCAGTTTATTAATAATTCTATAATAATAATCTCAAATGAAAGACACTGTAGGCCACAGAATGTTATCTTTGATTTTTATGTGAATGCAAATTTTCCCGACTCCTTAAAAGCTATGATACTGAGAAGTTATTGTTGCATTGTATACTTGATGCAAGTTTCATTTCACAAGACAGCAGAACGAGCTAAAAACTACTAACAAACTCTTTTGAATTTTTTAATAAAAGAGGCTGATTGACAATTAAACACTTATTTTGTGGGCCAGGGCTTCAGCTCAGTGGTTCCGCTGCCTGCCTTGCAAGCACAAGGACTGGAGTTCGATCCCTGCTACCAAAAAACCCCCCAAAACCCCACTTATTTTGTGATCATACTAACTAAGACATAAGATTTATCCTTTGACGTAATCTAGTCATTCTCAAGCATGTTGTAGTCAGTGATCAGTATTTAGCAACTCCTTGGTGGAGAAGTCCATGAGTATTTGCTCAGACACAAAAAATTTTGAATGGCTGTCCATATTTCTCTGCAGAACTGTTTTTCAATTCTAATTTATATCAGGTGGAGAGAGCCTAAATTACATGCTAATTGGCTAGGAAGGCAGCTAAACTTTTTTCAAAGAAAGAGGATAGATCCTTCCCCCTAACGCAGAAACTTTACAGCTACAACAATGGATGAGAGGTAGACTTCTACCTCTTCTTTAAGGAATTAGAGATTGTGACATTCATATTGACTTGCCACGTAATAGGTGCAAAACTAGCAACAATTAATCTAAAGATTTAATGGGTGTCCTTGTGACATAACACAATTCTTCTGAGAAGAGAAGGGTTAAGGCATTTCTTGAATAATTAATGGAGGCAATTTGTTCAACCCAAGAGGATCATGTCAGTCTCTCAAATCACAGAATATGCAACAGTAAGGATCAATTTCTCTAGAGCATCTTAGTCCTACAAATAATGTTTATCCACAATTATATCTTAAAAATTCTCCAGCTTTCCTCAAAAGAGTTTATAATTCTTTGGCCTGTAGAAGAAGCCTCTCATTTTCCCCCAGCTCTATGGACCACACCATTAATACCATTAATACATTAATACATAAATAATTTTTTTCTCCCAAGGTATAGGAATCAAAGCCTGAATAAATGTTAATTATTTTATTGTGACAACTTTCATGAAATTCAGCCCAGAAAATTGAATCAAATCCACTTCTAATTTCAAGTCCAGTATGTTCTTCTAGGTATTCTAAATTGTATGATATTATCAAATAGCATCAATTGTGAGACAGAAATTATAAATTGAGATCATATGAGCTTGGAGTTTGAGAACTACAACCACCTGATCCTGTTGATCTTTCTAGTTGCCTGTAACATGATTAAATAGATTAAATTGGTCCTCTTGAGGTACATGCCTATTGAGAGGAGACCCATGTTTATTTTGTCCATGCTAGCTATTTTCCATGTAAATCTTCTTAAACTCGTGATGCTGATATTTTTAGAAAAGCTGTCTCAGAATTGAGTCCAAAGTGCACAGCTGAAGATGCTAGTGAACTAACTTCTCTAATCCTCTCCTCTTTGCTTTCCATAGTTACCCTGGCTTCCATTATCTAGTTGTAGCTGTGCCGACTGGAGGAAATCTTTTTATTTATGGACACACACACACACACGTGCATGCACACTCACACATACGTACACACATACACGTGCTTGTATTTTTCTAGGAGATAAGCCAATGGTTACAGGAAAACATTCAAAGACTGAATTTCACTATTTAACCATTTAAATGTGCTAGACTTCTAAATAAGTTTATTAAGATGAGGAATAATGGCCGGAGATTTAGCTCAGTAGTTTCGCCGCCTGCTGCGCAAGCTCAAGGACCCAAGTTCGATCCCCGGTACCAAAATAAAATGCTGTGCGAGAATCCTTAACTAAAATTTGAGCAGAATTTCCAAGTTACTGTGTTCTTGGTTATAATGAGAGTTCAATGCGGTGAAAATCATTGAAATTTCAGATTTGCCACTATAAAAAAGAAGGATGAGGCCTGGAGATGAATGGCTAAATCTCTCAGTTTTGAAGTTCTTAGACCTTTAATTTTTATTCATAAAAACTATTGTTTTCTTCACAAAAACAGATAATATACATGGACAACCATACAACAATATTTCTTCATTCCAAAATTTGTTTAAAGCGTATCACTAATGATAGTAATACTTTTAGATACCAAAAATAATTTTTAAAGAAAGGTGGAGGGGTGGCTGGAGGGGAAGGGGAAAGGGAAGAAAGGAAAGGAAAAATTACGTGAAAGAAAAAAATAAATGGAAACACAGTCTATGTAAATAGGGAAGGGTGGTGGGGGTGAAGGGCACACAGGTAATGGGGGAAAAGATAAGAACCAAGATCCATCATGTACAGGTACAAGCACCCAATGATAAATGTAAATGTACTGTAAACCTAAAAGGTACCAATTAATATATAAAAAAATAAAGTCAAGCACTGCATATAAGCAAAAAAAATCTCATAAACAACTTGAAGAAAAATTAATTATTTTCATAAGGATTTTGCTGCTTTTTTTTTTTTTGAGACAGGATCTTGCTATGTATTTCAGGCTATCCTTGAACTCACTATGTAGCCCAGGCTGGCCTCAAACTCATGGCGATCCTCCTGTCTCAGCCTCCTTAGTGCTGGGGCTACAAGTGTGTGGCACCATGTCTGGCTGAAATTTTTAAAAAAGGTCTTTGCAATATATTTTTAAGCCATCAAACATCAATATAACCTAACAGCAAACTTTTTGTCAGTCGCATTCTTGTGAGTCTTAACTTGTCATTCTTCTAGATAATGAAGTTTTCTTCATGTTGTAGACTTTGAATATTAATTTTCATTTTAAAATTTTAAAGGAATAATATTCCAAATTATAAGAAACACAGACTCTATAAGTATTTAAAATTAAAGAGAGTTAGGAAGAGTTGCTTTTAAAAAGAGCAAATAGGACAAGTGAACAATTTAAAAATGGAATGAATGGAATTTAAAAATGCAAATGAGTGAATCATATTTTTCACAGAAGCCAGATCTCCACTTGTTTCTATGTTACAAATAAGTATAAAGGCTTATTTATGAGAAAAGGTATACACAATAAAAACAAAATAATGTGTTTAGAAAAAGAGTCTGTTGATCCATCTGGTTTCAATGTCTATGTAGGAAAGGAGGAAAAAGGTGACATTTTGATTATCTCAATTGTCAAGATCAAAGTTTCTTAGTCTTCCATCAAGTATTCTGTGAATAAGCACTCTTCTGTATGCAAACTTCCGTGTGCGCACTTCATAACATTTTCTGTAAAGAGAAGTCACAGCTTCTGTGAAGAGCCATATTTCCCCAAAAGCTCAAATCCATTGATACTCTAGCCCAAATATCTATATTTGGAAACTGTATTTTTGCAATTTCTTTTGAATAGGTATTAAATGATGCCATAAATATGCTTTTAGGAAGTCAAATATCTTTCAAGGAAAATTTTTTCTTGAGATATTCCAGTTGAATGACTGGACAAGTAATTAATACCTTTGGGAAATGAGAAGAAGCAGAAATGACAGAGGTGCTTAATTATAGCTTATTGTTCTAAGATAATCATTTATCCTTAGAAATGATAATAAAAAATGCCATATACACCAAGCAAAAATAAATATTAAAATTACATCAATAAGTTAAAGTATTTTTACATTTACTTGGCTTAGGATTTGAGAATTGGCCTTAACATGATTGGTTACAATAATTGATTGAAATGTACCACCAACAACAACAACAAAAACTGAACATTGAAGTTTACTCTCAAATATGTAAAAATCAATTTTTAGTCACCAAATGACTAAATTTAAAGAGTTTCATTGAACTTTAAAAATGTGTTTAATGGGAGGTCTAGAACACATATGTATGCATTCCTAGGGTGCTTAAAATTATTCAAAGTTGGCCGAAGTACATTCTAAAGGTCATATTTCTTGTATTTTTTTATTTGAACTTTCTCTGAAATACTTTTACTTTAAATCCTTTGATGTACTACCATTATTGTGACTTCAGTTTTCTGTTTTGTTTTTTTTAAGTTCTAAACAATAGAGAAGGAATGGAGAATTATCAATTACTAAGGAAATGTGGGTTGAAGAAGCCAACACACATAAGTAAGGCTCCATCACACACACACACACACAATCCACCAGGGGCTGGCATTTGATCAAAATTAAGTGTATTTTCCACCTCATTTCATCAGATTTAGTTCAACCTTTTGCTTTACATAAATAGAAATTTTCTAACAAAAACTTAAACAAGAAGGCTAAATAACATTCCTTAACTAATGCACTATTTCTAAGATCCTGGTTTTTGTTCTTTAGTTGTATTAAACTAACAATTTTTAACTTCGCTACTTGTGCCCAATTTATCAGAATTAATGAATTTATCAGAAATATAGTGAATTTAGTGCATAAGTCATATGGGTAGTAGTTCATTTCTAAAGTTCCAGAGTAGTTACAGAAGCTAAGAAAAAATAAAAAGCTAGAAACCTACTTTTCCCCAAAGTCTGTTACAATAACCAGTGCAGTTATTTCATGCAAAGAATGAGTTCAGCAAATGTTTCTCTTACTGGTGTGGTAATATTAATAAATATTAATTTGTTATTTGCCTCCTTTGGTAATGATACAATCTTACCTGGTCGGGAAATAAACTTGAAACCTTTCTTTTTCTTTTTTTGCATTACTGAAGATTGAACCCAAGGCCTTCACATAGGGTCTTACTAATTCAGTAATTTGTCTAAGCTGGGCTTGAACTCTTATCCTCCTGCCTCAGTTTCCTAGAGTGCGGGAAATTATAGCATGAGCCACCATGCTTAGCTGAAACATTTATTTTATCCTACTGTTTTCTGAAACTTTCCAGTCATGTCATATGACTTAGGCTCATAATGTAAAAATCTTTAGTCCTTGCTTCTCACAGTAGAGTGATCCCATTAGCCTCACCTCTGAGTTTGTTCATTATGCAAATGTTCCCACCCACCTCAGCCTCCCTAAGTCACTATCTTCAAAATAACAGCATCCAAGTGACTCATACACAGACAATCTGAGAAACACTGATCAAGAGCAGTGATTCTTAGAGTGTGATCCTCAATCAGCAACTCCAATATCATGTATGAGCTTGTAAAGAAAAGAAGAAGGAAAAGGAGAATGAAAAGGGGAGGAGGAAAAGGAAGAAGAAAAACGAAAATTCATTAGTTCTTCGTCTTACCCACCACATTTTACCATGTTCTTCCGCAAATTCTTTACCACTTTATAAAGAACCACCTACCTAGATCATTAAATTCTGATTCTCTTTCAAATATTTCCTATGTACCATGTACTATGTAGCCATCATGTTATCTACTTGCTGTGCATACCTGCTAGAGAGAGAATTCTTCTAACACACTATATACTAGATGGAAAAAAAAGAATTTTTGTGTACTCAGCTGTTCTTGGAAACCCCTAAAATTCCTTCAAATATTTTAAAGTAATTTGAGTATAAATTTATCTTCCTGGGTTTATTAATATGCTAGTATCTCTCCTATTATTACTTCATAAAATTTTTATAATAACATTTACTTATATTTACTTATTCATACACACACTCAAACACACAATTAAAATTTAGAGGTATTGAATTGGTAAAAATAATCATGACATGAATTATACATTTATATCTATCATTTTATGTTATCGCTTTTACCTCCTTTGTAACATAAAAATAAATCAAAGAAAAAAAACACTATCAAAACAAATTAGTAGAAGCAGAAACTTCACAATAATATTTTTGAACCCCCCAAAACCACCCAGAATATTTTAAAACAAGGACTTCCTTAAGAACACAGGCTAGTTTTGAGCTGTATTGTAGCAATCTTCAGTCTTTTGCCATGAAGTTAAAATGCTCCCATTTTTATTGTCATAGTTCAGTGATCACCTTCTCCATGGGGCCTTCCAGTCTCTCTGAAGCAAAATGGGAAGTACCTCCTCCAATATCCTACAGCAACATTAGCATAGGCTGTATTTATCACATCCCATGCTATACTGTGCTGTTGCTTCTGGTTTGTTTCTTAACTCACCAATTAGTGTTTTGAAGGTCTGGAACTTTATCTCAGTGATCTCTGAATCAATAGACAGCATTGTCTTCATGCTCTTCAGTGATGACTCAGTGAAAAGTTTTAATGGATAAATGAGTAAACTAATAAAGCCATCATAGTAAATATAATATACATAATGTGGGGAATAAGAGCTCAGAAAGCAATGGGAAAATCAGATATCAGAAATAATCTTGCATCACTTCTTACTTTAATAGTGGTAGGATTGTGGTTGCCCTGCACCCATATAGGTCTTTTGACAAAAGTAGCTGTAACAAAGAGTCATTCAGTAATAATAACCCAAAGGACATTGCATGTAATCAAATGGACTCAATTTTTTCCTTTGCTAATGAAGAAATATGAACCCCTGATTGAGTGGCATGCTCAAATTTATATAAAATGTAACTGAATAACCAGAAAAAACATATTTTTCTTCTTTTCTCCATTGCCCAACTCCACTGCCAGTTGAAAGACTGTGGAAGAAACTACCAATTATGTGCTTTTCACATTTAAATACCTCTGAAAATTACACTGCATTTCACCTAAAATGTTGCTTTAGAATACATATTTTTAATCTGTAGCAAAAAACTTTCATCTTTCTCCATCATTTTTAAGCCTAAGCATTTTTACAATTTGAAACAGGATTTTTTTTCCCTATTTGTTTAAAAATACTTTGAAAAATTTCAAGACTTCTTTCCATCTTATAAGGCCACTTGTTCTTTCAATCCCCATGCTTAACTGTCCTTAGTGTTAAAAAAAAGTTGTGCACACTTGCCAAGAACAGACAACTTAACGCTGCTTGGGAGGATTTCCTTTCCAGACTTTGGTTCCAGGCAAGCATGTATAATGGTGAGTGACCTTTGGCTCCAGACTACTCAGCCTATTGTTCAGAAGCTTCCTTTTCTTGTATGTAGCAAAGAAGAGGTCAGGCTTCAAATCCTTGGAGTGGAGCATCAGAAATTTGCCATAAGAAAAAAATCCCTAAAATCTTTAGGGCCAGAAAATCAACATGGTTAACAGTACCATGCCTTTAGCCAACCATTACCTCCCTTAACACTTTAGCTATCTAAACCTAACTAAGTTGCAAAAGGCCATCCAAGTGTCACATTCAGAGAAGTGTAGATAAATAGAGATGCAGGAAAAAGAGAAATGTGATCACAGTAAAGAAAATCATGAATAAAGGCTCATGCTGGTAAATATAATTAGTCATTCATTTGACTATGTACTTATTTGTTTGGTTTCTGACTTAAGACCTCTTAGGGAGAACGTTTGTACAATTCTCCTGTACAGGTGACAAAATTAGTTCAAGAAACAACATCCCTAAGGCTGGAAAAACATTTCAGAGTGCTGTAAATATATTCAAAATGTTTCTCATTGAGCTAAGAGATTATGCTGTCTTTGTGTGTCTGTGTGTGTGCATGCGCACATGTGTGTATGTGTAAGTAAACCTTCATCCTGAAACTAAACGTGATTTTGAGATATTGGAAAGCAATATATATATATATATATATATATACACACACATATATATGTATATATATACACATATATATATTTCTTT
>NW_004624820.1:2857920-2919284 GCF_000247695.1 Heterocephalus glaber | reverse complement strand
ACATAAATATGTATATATATACACGGATGTAGTAGCACTTGAAGAGAGACTAAAAGATATTTAAACAGTTTAACTCTCAGGGTACATAGGTAAAATTTTCAGCTCAAGGTGATTATTTGAATGAGTGTGTTTTCATTGTGACTATTGATAGGCCTTAAATCAGCTCTCTCATCTGGATGGATATTTCTGAAACTAAATGAATCAAATTGTCTTTCTCTGACATCTTTGCATTTCATTTTATTCTCTAAAACAAATTTTCTAACTTTCATCACTTAATAGCATCCAGTGTGAGGCTATTGATCCTAAAATTGCTAAGGTTTTCTGAGAAGGTTGCTTGTTGTTTCTGCACTGTTGTCACTGAAGTGGTTAAAGCTTTGTTTGTTTGTTTTGTTCTGAATGGCTCTTAATGGATTAAGCTTTAGGCTTTCACCAAAGTGGTAACTGATTGTTAAAGTAACAAGGAATAAACTAACCACAGGGTGTGTGTGTGTGTGTGTGTGTGTGTGTGTAGTGCCACAGCAAAGTAAATTTTGATCTTCAAGTCCTGAAACTAAGCCAGTATAAATATGTGTTAAATAAAATATTTCTTACTATATATCTTCAACAAGTCTATCCACTGTAAATTGCCACCAATTATGTAAATCAATACCTACAATGGATTAACTCTATTTAATGACGAATAATTGAATTAAACTATACAATGACCCACAGCTATTGAGATGGATAATACTAATTATAGTTGCAGAAACCCACTTTACTATGAAATTAACATGTGCTTGTGTTTTGATCCTAGAAGTGCTTTTCATCTTACCAATACCTTTCAAAATGGTGATTCTAAGTTATATAAACCTTTAAAACTATCACTGGGATATTAGAAAATATATATGCACTTGACTTCATAATATTATGCTACATTTCTGGACTTGTATAATTAGGTTTTGGCTTAAGTGTGATATTAAGTAGAGGATTAATGAGTTGACAACTAAAGAAACACCCATATCTGGAGAAACAGATGGAAATGCATGAATTTATATGACTAATATAGTGCCAGCTCCTCTATAAGAAGAGGACTTTATTCAAAGTCCCAATACCAATGCATAATGATGGCAAGAGCTGAATACTCAGATCAAAAACTGATGTTTTATCGTACAACTCTCTTAGTATATGTATGGACAAAACCCTGAAGATTATCTTCAAGCTACCCTTCCGGTTCTCCAGAAATGGTGTTGAGGGCCATTTCTGAGTGGCAATAGGCCACTTATAATGCTCCTGACTACCTCTGACAGAGCACGGCTAATGGCTCTTGGATATGCTAGAAAGTAAATGCGTTTTCTTTTCAGTGGGCAAATCATAGAGTCTAGAAAAAAATGTACTGAAAGAAAAATCGCCTCTACTTCAACTTCAAATGTCCCAAGATTCATTAAACACTCAGGGATGACAATCATTTAGAAAATTTTCAACATAGTTGTTCCAGAAAGATGTAGCATAGCATCTGCCTCTGAGAATGTCATACATGGCGTATTTCATTTTGGAAGTAAATCATGTTAGAATTCAAGTTACTTTAAAAATGGAAAATAAAAAGCTTCCATTTTGCTTCTGGATTTTTATGACAAGAATATTGTTTCATACTTGCACAAGTAAACACAAATGAAGTTTGATTTACTTCTTAGAACCTTAATTCAATTCAGTAAATTACACATATAAAATAACAGCAAAAATTTCTCCTTTTTTCCATAAATATTGCAGACAAAAGATGTGAAATTTTGAAGGAACTTTCTAATTTCCATCTCAGACTTGTAATAAATGCAATAAATTGAATTGAAAAAAGGGCTATATTAAAGAGAATATGTATGGTTCAAATGAAGGTGCATTTAGCATATAGAGAGAATGATCAATTCCACTATGTGCCTTTGTAATTTTCAAAATTCCATTCAAAGTGCTGATATTCTGATGACAGGACTAACTGCCAGTATAACTCCAGAGCCTAACATTAAGAGAAGGGATTTCAATGAATGCAATAAAATGAAGGCAATTTCCCCCTTGCATGTAATATTCTAAAATTAAGGTGGGGAAAGTATTGCAAAACCTAGATGAATACTCTTAGTGAATGATTAATTTGCTAATTGTGTGACACCCAAAAAGTCAAATGTAGCTAATACTTATATTAAAAAAGATGATACATTTATAAAAAGTAAGGTTGCTGGGTCATAATCCTTTCCTGAGGCATTGTACCAAAATAAAGGCAGCAGGGGGTAGTTATGATGGAGAGATTTTCCCCCCTTTCTTTCCTTTTTAGATCTGGAATACCTCTAATTGACCTACTGCACTTTTGTTCCTTGTCAAAAGGAAAACAAACAAGCAGTACATGTAGAGGCTAAGGGTCTCTTTTTGGCTGTGCCTATGTTTCTGATTGTATTTTCCAATATGCCCTCCTTTCACTTTTCCTATTATTATCTTATCTTTCCTGCTCATATGGACACTGTCTTGGCCTACATGCTCTTACACTAATAGTCTTTAAGGCTTCTCTTTTCATGTCACTCCTTTGTCACAGAGAGAGGAGGAGTGGCATTGGGGAAAGACATGGCCTAAGATACACCCTAATCTTCTCTGTTTATACCACCACCCGCAAAAGAGGAGGAAATTCTCTGGAGTTTGAATGAGAAGCTTTGGCCTCTCCTATAGACGGGTGCACAGGGCGGAAATAGTGTTTGTTAATCCAGTGGAATCATTAAAAAGATCATACACAAGAGGGTAGCTTTAGAAACTGAGAAATTTGGACCATACCAAATTCACTAAATAAGAACTCACTAAATCAGGTGAACTTTTCTGACCCTCATGCATCCAAAAGTCCAGAACCTTTTAAAAGAACTAGATTATGATGACTTCTCTTCTAATTTCAAGAGAGTGAGAGAGTTCTTGGAATATTAGCAATATTCTATTGAGTATCACAACCATTTTGAATTTTGGAATAAAGTACAAAAACCTTTCAGGACTGATGGCCAGACAATTAATTTCGATAGTGTTTGTGCTCCAGATAATCCATAGAAAGGTAAAGCACAATTTTAAAGCATTTTTAAGAATATGATTCCCTATGTCTTCATTAGAGTCTTACAATAGAAAGTGGTGCAAAATTGGAAGTAAAATATAAAAGAATTAAAGTTAAAATTCTAAATATAGTCTACATCTAATGTACTGATTTTTCCCTCTTTCCTATAGAAGAACTTGGATAAAATGAAAAAGTTTATAAAATATACTTGATTTTTAGATCATAGAAATGATCTTCCCTTAAAAATAGGCTACAGTGGTTTGAAAAAAATGTTATTTGCAATAAGAACTTTCCTTTTACTATAGACTATGAAGCATAGGGAAGAAATTTCAATGGAGATACTTAGCTTTCCAAAGTTTGCCATATCATTTATTCCTCTAGATTTTGAATGAAAATGCTTGCTTCCGTCCAAGAGATTCTAAGGACTTCTGGCTTTATATTTACTGTATTTAAATTCTGAATATTTGAAGTACAAAAAAAAATCAACATTTTGAATGATCCATAGTAATACTAGTTATTTTCACTTTTGAGTGTATGTATATGCCACTTTTTAAATAAAATTCTCCTATAGTTAGTGGGGGTATTTTTATTATAATCAGATAGATGATAGATAGATAGATAGATAGATAGATAGATAGATAGATAAATAGATAGATAGATAGATAGATAGATAGATAGATAGAATATAGGCAGACCACAGAGAGACAGTCTACAGAGATATGAGTGAATATAGATATATGTGTGAGAGACAGAGAACATTTTAGAAGAGGTTAAGGCGGTAACTGATGACTTTGGACATGAATTCTTTTTGGCCCTTAACTAAGTGTCTTCAGGTCTTACATTACCGACTGCATATTACTGTTATCAATTTTTAAGTAATTATGAATCAAATGAATCAATTTTTCATGGTTGGACTTAATCACCAGCTTTTACAAGTAATAGATGGCAAAAATATTGTCAAATTTTCCTTAAGAAACAAGAAAATGTTCAAGGAGTGTGATATCAGTATCCTATGGTACTCCAAACCCAGATTCTGAATTCCTTCAGAAGAAATTTTCAGCCCACATTTGTATTTTTCAAACATTTCATTACTTCTTTAGCTCTTCCTGTGGCACCCAGGGGATGGATTAGCCCTATGGATGTTCAGCAACATGGATGTTGAGACTGATCCTTAAAAGAGAAACTCTTAAAAGAGAACCAGCTTCGGTTTTATTGCTACCAAATCTATTACTTTTTTTCTTTGAAGAGCTGAAAATTCTCTCATTTGGGAGACTGCAAGACATTGAGAATTCAGAAGTGTAACACACACACACACAGAGATGCACACACACCCACACACACTCAAACTCTAGTTCCAAAAATATATAAACACAGAGCCATTTCCCAATGCCACCATCCACCAGTCTCTCACACACCACTTCCTCCTCAGGTTTTTCACAAAGAGTGTGATAAAAAGAATAAAGACAACATTTTGAAATTAAACCAAAAAAGGTGTTATGGGCCCTTAAAAGAAATCACTGAAAAATGACAGTAAGATTAGTACAATTGAACAATGGCAATGGTCAGAGGGTTTCCTTTTATAAGACAAATTCACATGCACACACAAACTAAATTGTAGTTGGAATATTGAAAAAACAACAATGTAATATTTAAAGCACCTACTATGTGTCAGACACCAGACAAATTAATTAGAATGAAGAATTGTAAACAGTCTGAGAGGAGTACATGCATTTTTTGTCTATGGCTTCTATGTAAATTTCCTTAATCCATTTAAAGTGAAGACATTTCCAATAAAAGGATGTTAGGCATTTTGTACTATTTGACTTTGATAATGTACTTAGAAAAGAATGCCTGGGATATAGCAGAATCTTAAATATTTGTTAAATGAATGAATGGTTATAAGCACTTATCAAAGACAAAATAAGTCATCTGCCACTTTTAATGTATTTGGAAAGACATCAACAAATGGCTATTGTAAGGAAGATTGCAGTTGCTAGCTAGGATAATCTGTGTGGTAATTTATTTATTCTACTATAGAATATTTGATCAGAACCCCTGGGGGAAAACTTTTGTTGTGATTACTTCTATGCTGGCAGTCAGTGCTTCTATTCCAGAATGAGATCTCAAACCAAACTCATGTCCTCTCTTCATGTCCCTGCCATTTAACCATCCAGTTGTTAACACATTTTTAAATCTGACAGGTTATTTCACTTCTAAAATGATACTAAGAGTCACACATGTCAGAACTCCACTTGATAAGTTGTGTTCATTTCAAATGTGGTATGTGAGCACTGAATCCTCACTCTTTAAATCCTGCAAAGTGTATCAATAATTATGCCAAATCCATCCAACAGTTGATTGAGGTGTTTTCAGTTTGATGTGGGTGTCAAAATGTGAACATTATTCAGATCTTTGCCTGGTACATTGAATGGGGGAAAAACCCATTCATACATTACAGATCCATTCCTAACATGAAAATTAGGAAAAGGTATCTTGGATTCTACATACACTTTTTTTTTTTTTTTTTTTTTGGTGGTGGTGGTGGCTACAGAGGTGACTTTGCTGCCTGGCATCCTGTCCCTCCTTATTATGCCTAATTACATCTGACATATATACAAGTTCTAAGATGGATACAAATTTATTTAATTCTCGAGTAGTGCTTTACAAAGAAATGTAAATGTCTCACCTATTTTGAAAAGATTAATGCATGTACCACTGGTTCTTCTTCTTCAGGCCTCTCTTGATTTATCCTTACCTGTTCTTGCTGTGTCATCAGAGACTGGACACCAACCTGAGAAAATTCAGTCATAGTAGCTCTTTGCTTGCATTTACACTAGTTATTAGTGAAATTTCTTGTTTGTACCAGACAGAAATAAACAATGGAGAAAAGAGTGGTTTTATATTTAAAGTGGTATTATGAGGGACCAAAGTAGCAGCCTAAGAAAACTCAAACTGCTTTTGACCAAATAAATATGCCCATAGAATAAAAATTGTATGAAAAGTAATAATTTGTAATAAATTATATCCCAATATTGAAATAGAGAACTTCACCCTATATATGTATTAAATCTACTGGGGAAAAGTTTAGGAAAAGTTAGCCTTAATTTTACTTTATGATCATAAAGCTTTTTAGTATATAGATTACCTATTAGATATTGTAGATAAATCAATCTCTACTATATGAATATTTTTTCAAACGTTCATATAGTTGAGAACTATTTTTCCACATATCGAATTTTTTCCTTAGAAATCTTCTAGTCATAGATGACAACAGCTTGAAGTTCACAACTATACTTAAACTCATTGCCATCTTCTAATTTTGTGGTCATGAGCTTTTGAGCCAAAGAGGTGTTGGGAGTTCACAAGGGCAGGGCTAAGGGAAGAAAACACTGGCCTTTGGACCCCAAGTACTGACCTTAAAGCTGTTACATGAATCGCCCATTCCCGAAGATATTGTTATAGTCAGGTGTGTGAAAATGAGCAGTAAGAATGCAAAAGAGAAAGACAGAAAGAAAGAATAAAAGGGAAGGAAGAAAAGAGAGAGAAAATTGTTTTAAAGACAAGTTTGACATAAGTATTTAATGTATTTTTTTCATTTTTAATTTTTTTTTACTGTGTTCTGCTTCTTAAGCTGTAGAGAGAAGAGTTTGGCTTCTGACTTTTCATGCATTGCTGTGAATTTTGATTACATACATAACTCCAATCCTCTGGGGTTGGGGGGACAATTATAGTTCATTATATGCATCTCAAGTTGTTTATTGCTTGTGATGTACAAGGATAGTTTAAGGACTTGTTTCTGCCAAGAGCTTCCCCCACCACCACCAAATAATTTCACAACAGAGTAAAAACACATGGACTTTATATAAAGTAAAAATAGAAGTGATATAAGGGTTGTATTTTTATAGCTGTATTTGAGTACATTTCAAATGAATGTTTGTTAAACAGGGGGAAAAATCAGACTGGCATTGTCGTGATTCTAAGCGAATTAGGTGAGGCAGGAACAGGAAGAATCTGAGTAGCTTGCATTTAATTAGCACTTACTGGTACAAAATAAATTAGACAGATTTGTCTTGTTTTATGAGCAAGATCCTGTTTTTCTATTTCATTTTCTTTGTGCTTTTGGTAAGGACGGATCTGGCGCTTTGGATACTAAATAGGCAACTAATTCAATTGGTGCTTTCTCCGAGGGTCTGCTTGCAAACCGGTGCCAGACTCACTGGTCCTTTGTGTACTGCCCGCCCTGCATGTGTCTGGGCTCCCCTGGCCAGTCCGTTTTTTTGTCTCTGATGGTTAATAAGCTTTGAGCCTAGTAGTCAAATGTGGTGGGAACGGGGACAAGACGAGGGTCCTTAGTGAAGGTGTTTGTTGTTAAATAGAACAATTCAGCTGTCTCTTTAGAAAACTTGACAAAAGGAAATGCTCCCTGCTGAAAATTTTCTTAGCCTGTTGCACAAAAGATGAAGTTTGTTTAAGAAATTGCTGCTAAAGAAAGCGTCAACCCATTAAGGTAATTATATGGAACCTGTGCCGTATAACAGCTTAATTGATGTTAATGTTTGTCTAATTGGTGATCGGGAGAGTGCAAAGGACTAAAGGTCTTCCGAGCACTTTCAGTCACGGCTCTGAAAGGGGCTCTTCTGGTTTTCACAGTTATAACAATGCCTGCGCGTCTTTCTCAGATTACGCCTTGTTTTCAGCCCCTTACAGCATTCTGCTCCACTACTTAAAGCGTAAAATAAGGGTGAAGAGCCATTGTCTAATGCAGCCTTTTTCAAAGAGTGTTTCTGACAGGGATTGTTCTAGGAATCAGCCAGGAGAGAAGGGAGTGTGAGAGGTGAAAGCCACTATCACCCACTTGTGTCACCTCCCCAATGAGCAGCAAGAGCCGCCTAATTGCTGCATCTGTTTTTTTTTTCCCCTCCGTGCCTCTATTCTCTTAAACAAGATCCTTACACTGATGCCACATGTTCCTGTGGAATCTATCAAACAAAACAAAACAAAAAAACTCACCCCAACCTTGCTGACATTTTAAAAAATTGGCATAAAAAGAACCGTTAGGAAAACATATATGACAATTAAATGCATGCACAAAAATCTATGAACTTTTATCTTTTCTATGCTTTCACCTACTACATGGACATATTTACAAATACAATTAGATAAAACAATACATAGCTGTACCTAAACACATATGTGGCTTCTCCATATAAAGATACAGCACAATTACACGAAAACTTGTACTTGCAAACACAAATGTATAGATTTGGAAATCCTTCATTTGTTTTTATACAAGAAAGTCATTTAAATGTGTCATCTATCTTTATGATTTTTTTAAAAAGTCATAGCAAGCTTCATTGATCCAGGTTATAAAACTCAAATGCTTAAATATTTTGCAACCCTAAATTAACTGATTGAAGCACCATGACTTATCTTTAAAAAATTCTCAGTTTACATACTTATTTACACACACATACACACATGTGCGCACACACACACACACAACGTATTTAAAATCCCCCCCCAACCCCGCAAAGTTGTAGTTCTCAGGCTTTTCAATTTTTATGTTTTACATTCAAATATTTAACAGATTGATATTTTCCTGTTTGTTCTCTTTAAGATTCCTTTTCTACATACAGAGTGTATTCATGTGCTATCCTAATGAGGAAATGACGAGTTTTTATCAACCTTATTAAACATACACCCAGAAGATATCCATTTTAATAAGGGGCCAATTACTAAGTGTGTCTTCAGTTAGAAAGACTTAGCTTTTACCTTGTTCTTTGGCTCTCCATGTCTCTAATTAATTGAATCTTGAAATCGTTGGACTTTCAGCTTAAGAGAAGACTGAAGAAGGGAACTTAACAACACTGCCTATTCCTTTATGTCTAGAACAGGCTAAAAAAAAAAAACACCTGTAATGCTAAAAGACTCAGGCTTTTGTCTGTTTCTAATATTACTTTTCTGCCTAATTGCCATCACTGCCACGTACATTAGGCCCTTTTTCAGCAGGGTTAAAACAGGGCCAGTGATGAATGGAAAACTGATTGTACTGCTGTCAAACTTGAATGTGAGGCTTATTCTAGAGATAGAAGTATGAGGAAAAGGACAGAGAATTGCACTTCATTAAAGCTCTACCAAGCTGATTGGAGTGGAGGAGGTAATTGAGATTTAAAGTGGCATTCCCATCACACTGTCCCTTTTTCAACTTAACAACTGTCATTCAAGCCACATAGGGCAACAATTGGCCAGATTTCCCAGCTCTTCTGAGTAATAAAACAGACACTCACCTTCTGGCTATTCGTTTTACTTACTTTGTTCTAATTTCCAATTCATGTGTCATTAGTGAACGAAGATTGACAAGAAATAGCTTTGACCTCACAGATTTGACCTTCAACCCCAAAGACCCAACTCTAGTCTGAACATAGGTTGGAATATGCTAAGAAACACCTTTCCTTTGCACAAGAATGAATGGCAGTTTTTTCATCATTGTACCACCCCCTGCTTGCCACTACATTTAGACTATGAGACATGTCAACTGCCTGTCACAATTACAATAGACACAGCAAACCGGAATTTTCCCCAAATCCAAGGGGAACTTCCTGAACAAAGAGTAAATTTTATTGCACAGATTTTGGAGACCTCCAATTTGTAGAGCCATAATGAATGCATCCCACAGACAAATAGGTAGTTGTTAATTATCCCAGCAATTTCTTTTTTTAATGTGCTAACAACACAGCATGCTAAGCCTTCATATCCTACACTGTTACCTGATGATCTCATCACATTTGAAAAGATGGTAGTCTGGGAAGTAGGCATTATTATAACAAGTATGCATGACAATGCGTTACATGATTATAATCCCTTTTCCTTATGATTTAATAAAAATAAAGTGTGATATTTTGGAAACAGATGGGTTTGGCTACACCTTTACTGAGCCAACTGAAATAGTTTAGAGTGTCACTTTTAGATAAATCTAATTTTTGTGCTTTCTTTGACTGATTATCCTAAAGCTTATACCAATTTTGTGTCATCAATATATGCTGTGGATAAAAAAATTTCTAAAAGAGAAAGCCTATGAGCAGAATAAAAATTCTCAATGAATTTAATAGTAATTTATGCCTTGTGCATAGTTCAAATAGAACTGGATCCTGGAAATCTATGACCACTGGAAATCATTATGATTTCTTCATATTAAGAAAATATTTGAATAATTCTACTGGCATGCGCACACACACACACATCCAAAAGAGGAAAATGCACAATTTTATTGTGCCATGTATTTAAAAACTTGATTCCATTTCCTTCATTATAGAACATTTGAAAACACTGCTAGGTTACTGCTTGGACTTCATTTTAATGAATTGTGAAGTCATTTTCATTTTACCACCAATATTCATTCTTCTGCAGTTTTTAACCTTTTTCAAATCATGATTATCTGATAGTGCTAATTTCACTTTAATGGACATTGCAGTCACTTGGTTTTCCCTTGTAATATTCTACTACTATAATGTGCATTTACATAATACATTGTGCTTCACTGTGTTTTCTGAATATCTTGTGTTGCTAAAAAAAAGGAGTATACAATATATTTTCTCTCAAGAAGAGGCATTTGCTTTCATGAGAAATAACAATTGTTACCACATCATCTGTAAGTACTCTCAGCTACTACCTTCAGATCATTTAAGTCTCAAATAACTGATTTCTTTTGAAGAAGGTGATTAGCATATAAATACAAAAGAATCATTTCAGAATGGAATGCACTTCCATAGCATGACATAGTAAGAGTTTACTAATAATTATGAAAATTCAGAAAGTCTATTATGAATAGAGCATTCTTTATCAGATCTGTGTCACAATTATGTGTGAAACATGTTTTCAGGGTAATGACAACTTATTTGCCATTGCTTTGGGTTAAGACATGCAGCCTCCCTATTATAATAGTGATCTTCAAGCCATAAATGAGGAAAGGGCTAGTTTGAATTGTGCTTTCTTGTGGATAAGTTTTTATATGCTTATAGGTCAGAGAAGTTCTGAACTTAAGATTTTATCTCAACAGCACATTAGTAATCATCAAAAGAAATGAATCTCTGACTGTTGGCAGTTTCTGTAGAGATGTCTTTTATCCTACACCTGTGACAATTACCCAGTGTTATGGAAGTTAACAAGAGTCAGGCCACAGGTCAAGGGTCAGGGCACTGTCAAAAGGAAGTTATTCCTCAGTCCACTAAGTCTCTTATCATTTTCATCTAATGTGATATCCACCTGACACTCAGAGAATGCAGGGATTGTCTTGTTCTACGTGCTGGACATTCCGCATCAAAGAGAAATTTTATTACTTTTTATAATTAATATATTAACATTTATTTTCAAAGTAAACACACTGAACTTATAAACATTTCAAAGTGCTATGATGTTTGTACTGACAAGGAATAATTTTTAAAGGTTTTCCGTACTAGTGTTTGATTGACTTAATGGTCATATGTTATAAACTGAGTAAAAAAAAGTTAACTTAATGAGTAATGACATGAATAGCAATGGAGAATTAATGAAGAAGAAAAGAGCTCTAAAACTTTCTGTGTGCTTAAGTATGTGCAAGCTCACTTTAGATATTATGGACTGACAGATTTCTCCTAATAAGTATAGTTCTAGGAAGCAATAAACATCTTCTGTGAAATATTTTCATATTGGATTGAAGTTATACACAGTTGGATGTTCTTATGCTATATTTGAATATAAAGAAAGTCTATTTAGAATGCTATGTAGTGAAAAGCTCAGTTATCTTAGTGTATACAATATGCAAATTGTAATTTGCCTTGTCAAGATACTCAACTCTGAAGGAAAATCTTCTCTCTAAAAATCTTCCTTTAAAAGAAAATCTTAAAGGTTAAAAAAAAAACAGGTTGAAAGTGACTAAGTTGGTTCATTTAGACCCTTTTCAGTGCAAGGAGACCAAATCACAAAGAAGCTTCATGCTATCCTTTGTTACCAGAAAAATGTAAAGTAAGTTTCAAGCATTTTCATATGCCCTTTTCTTTCTGGCAATCATAAGAATAACATCGTGAGATGAAAAGTTTTAGAATAGAACTCAAGAGACCATATGCTTTAGCCTCAAATCAGTTATTAGCCTGTTGAATAGCATGAGTCTCAATTTTCCCAGATGTCAAATGGGAGAGAAAGCTGACTTCTTTTTTCTCAACTTTATGGATTTTTAAAGTTTTAACAGCATCTTTTCCATACTTAGAAATCAAAATCTCCCCTTTATTCTCCTAAAAATTGTTTAGTCTTAGTTACTAATTTTAAAATCTGCTGAGATACTCTTGAACTTTATTGAGGACAAGGACGGTGTCTTCATGTTTTATTCAACTACTTAGTAGAGTGCCAGTCAAATTAATGAATGAAGAAATGATTTTAGCATGACTATACATTCTGGTCTATGCTTTTCTCCAAGTTTATTAATAGTTTCAGAAGCATCCCAGTTTGGATGACAAATTATTCTCATCATTTCCTCGATGGAAGTAGAAATTATTCCTATATCCAATTTACTTGAGATCAATTAATGTCACTCAGACTACATTTTTCTTTACAAAATAACTCCAATTCATCTAACTTTTATATCTTCTGTTTTGAAGTTTGCAGATCTTTTAATGAACAACTGAAGTGTAGACTTGGGCTATTATGTCTGCTTTCATTCAATATAGTATTTAAATCAGTGTACTGATGACAACCTGGTGTTCCTGAGAAAGTTAAAGTTACAAGATTCTGACAGAGTTGATCCTTTGATGGGTTTCCCAAATTTTGGGGGTTCCCCATTTTTGCACCTCAAAATCTTACATTTTGATAATTATCACATTTGGTAACATTTGTCATGATTGTCCATACAAACTATTGATCATTAGTTTTTGGAAAAAATAATCTGTATGTTTCCATACATTTAGAAAATACTAATTCTGTTGACAGGACACGCTGGCTGGTGAGGAAGGAACATTTTTTGTCCTGATGATAATAATTGCTATAATAAAAAACACTACAAAATATGAAGCACATATTCCAAAAGTTGATATACTTGGCCCTCGTATCTGTTTATGTCTCTATACACATACTCAGTTGTGATACCAGAACAAAAAATGATTTGCCTAAGAAACCATGCCCAAAATCAATCACCTCTTTGCTCATGTCTATCATGGGCATGTCTTATAAGAATCCCTTTATTTGTTCAAATATTCTATATGCTTATGCATCAATGACTCTGATAGAAAGCCTTGATGAGAGAACAAATAACAATTCAGAGAAAAATACTTGATTTGGAAAAATAGAATTTGTGCTTATAAAAAAATAACATTTTAAGCCAGGCATGTTGACACATGAAGCTTACTTGGAGACTGAGCCCCTAGGATTTGGAGTTCAAGGCCATTATTGCGCAATTTAATGACCTTTTCTGAATATAAAAAATTAAAAGTACTTATATATAACTAAGTAGAAGAACACTTGCCTAGCATGTGTGAAGCGCTGGGTTCAATCCCCAATACTGCTGAAAAAGGATAATAACATTTTCAGTGTTTTATATGTTTAGTGGAAATGTGAATATTTATTTCCAGCTCTTTAAGAACCTACAAGGCTTCGACTAAACCTTCTACAAGGTTTCTAGCCCCATGTATTCAAAATATGACTCAGTTTTGACTTTGGAGGGAGCACAAAAACTAACGTTCGCAGTTACTAATCAAAGTAAATGAGCTGATTCTGACACTAGAAGAACGCAGCTGATTTCCATTTTATCTTAATTCTGCTTCTTATTCTTCTTCAAATTATATTTAAGTAAAAATATTGAAATTAAAAATGTCAGATGAATCTTCCAGGTATGTCATGGCAATCTTTTCTGGCTAGCCTCCACTTGAATCACCAAACAACACAATTATTCTTAATAAACATTTAACTGATAAAGTTTAAAAGGGAGAAAGATAAGGATCATATAAGTGTTCAATCATTTCTACACCTTTAAATTAGCTGTGGCTTCAAACTCATTTCAGCTCAAAAATAGCACTGGTTGAGAGTGAACAACAATGGACAAGTCAATGGTATTGATAGTACTTCCTAAATTTTTCAAGATTTAATCATTAATTTAATCATTAATATCTTTCTGTGATTGCCTCTAATCAAACCTGAATCCAGGAGTTTCTAAAAAGTTAGGAAAACTAAATACAAAGTAAAAATCAAGGAATATCTGTTTCTGCGTCTGAGTTTTGTAAATTCAAGGAAAGAATAATGAGACTCTTCTCAAAATGAGCATCTGCGTAACATTCGTGAAAGGCAAGTGTATTTCTTGACATAACCCATAAAATTGTTCTCCATAGTAAATACTTTTATCCTTTGTTCTCAATGTAAAGAACAACTGAAGGCCATCCCAATATCCTAATTAAATACATAGATATCAGCCTCAAAAATCAATCCAGGTGATGGGCCAGGGATTTAGCTCAGTGGTTTCGCCGCCTGTTGCGCAAGCGCAAAGACCCGAGTCCGATCCCCGGTACCGAAAAAAAAAAAAAAACCTCAATCCATGTGAGAACCACTGTCACAAAAATAGAAACACAATGGCTTTAACTTGAATATTCCTTTGAAAATTATCGAAAAAGCATTCACATAAAGGAAAATGGAATCTCTTGTCATCTGTCGCTTCAGTTTGGTCCCTCTAAGTTTGTTGATTTTGATTCCGTATTCTTTTCTTGTTAAGATTATTAGTTACGCAATATCTTCCGCTTTGACTTCAAAATCTACATTTTTAATGAAGTTAGTTTGAGATAATTGTACATTCATATGCAGTTGTAAAAACTAATACAGATCCAAGGTACTTCCCTCCATTTTTCCCCCCAAAGTAACATCTTGAAAAACTATGGTGCAATATCACAACCAAGATGTGGATGTTGATACTGATGCTGTCACGATCTTGAACATTTCCTTCACCACAGGATCGGCCAATTATAACCATACCTACTTCCTCCTACCTCTTTGCTCTTCTTATACTTTTCAACCACTAACTGTTCTGCTTCTGTAATTTTGTCATTGCAATAATGTTATATAATAGAATCAGAAAGTATGTAACTTTTTAGGATTCTTAATTCTCTAGAGATGCATCCCGGTTGTGATATGTTAAAAATTTCTTCATTTTTATTGCTCTTGTATCCCATCATATGGAAACTTCCACAGTTTTTTTAATCAATCACTTGTCCAAGAGTATCTCAGTTGTTTCCAATTTAAGAAAATTATAAACACAGCTGCCCTCAACATGCTTGCACCGGTTTTCGTGTGAACATAAGTGTTCATTTCTCTGAAAAAAAAAACCTAGGAGAATAATTGGTAGTTAATAAAGTATTTTACATTTAATTCTGTCAAGCTTTTTTCTAGAATGCCTGCCCTGTTTTATATTCCCATCAGCAATGGTAGAGTAATCATTTCTCTGAATCTTTATTTCATTAGATCATTTAATTCTTTCATGTTTTAGTCAGATAGGCATGTAGGAATTTCTTGTGGTTTCATTAATAAAATTTATTGCTTAGAGAAATTTTAGGTTCATGGGAAAACTGAACAGAAAGTACAGAGTTCTCATACACGATCTGTCCCACACATGTACAACCTTGCCCACTACAGACATTCAAACCAAGGTGGTACATTGGTACAACCAAAAAAAAACTGTGGCAACACATAATTATCACCTAAAGTATGTACTTCACATTAGGACTCATTTTTAGTGTTGTACAACCTATGGGCTTTGATAAATGTATAAAGATACATATTCATCAATAATACAGAATAGATTCACTGCCCTAAAAGTCCTTTGTGTTCTATTAGTCTCTCCTCACCACAGTCCCGGCAACATTGAACTTTTTACTGTTTCCATGTTTCCCTTTTTTCAGAGTATCATAGGGTTGGAATCATACAATATATAACTTCTTTGCATTTAGTGTAGCTTCTTTCACTTACTGATATATATTTTCCATATATTTTCATGGCTTGAAAGCTCATACTTTAGTGCAGAGTAGTGTGGATGTACCCCAGTTTACTCGTTCACTTACCTACAGAGATACATCTTATTTGGGTCCAAGTCTTGGCAATTATGAATAACACTGCTATTAACACTTGTATATAAGCTTTTGTGTAAAATTAAGCTTTTGTTCATTTGGGTAAACACAAAGGTGTACACTGTTGGATCCTATGAAATGTTTGGTTTTATAAGAAACCAATGTTTCAAGGTGGCTGCACCATTTTGTGTTCTCACCAGCAATGAATGAGAGTTTCTCTTTCTCACATCCTTATCAGCATCTGGTGTTGCTAGTGTTCTGGATTTTCCCTATTCAAATAGGTTTCTCATTGTTTTTAATTTGCAATTCCCTTATGAAATATTATTTAGAATAACTTTTTGTGTGCTTGCATTCCTTTTGCATATCCTCTTTGGTAAGAACATGTTCAGGTCTCTTGACCATTTTTAAATTGGGCTGTTTCTTTTCTTATTGTCAAATTTTAAGTGTTCTAAGACTTTTTTGTATTTTTGGATAGCAGTTTTTTACCAGATGTATATTTTGCAAGGATCTTTTTCTATTCTATGCCTGCCTGCTCATTCTTTAGAACAAAAAACTGCACTTTTGCAATTCCCTAATGATTTTGAACACCTCTTCGTGTCACTATTATATATACAGTGGTACCTTGATTCATGAATGCAAATCTCTCTCCACCATTCTCGTCATAAAGCAAACTGGACAAGAACCAAATCAAATTTCCCCATAAGGTCAACATTGAACCTAACCATTGAATTTGATTTGATTCTTGTCCAATTCAGTTTGCAACCAGAATCATGGAAAGAATCAAGTTTGTGAACCGAGATACCACTTTATATGTATATATACTCTCTTCGCTAACATGGTTTCCTGTCTTGAATATTTTCTTATTAGCTTTTCTGTTTTTGTGTTGTCTTGTTATGTTTATTGTTGAGTTCACAGGTTCTTCAAATAGTCTAGTAGTTAAGGAATACGTGCTTTACATTTTCTCACAATCTGTGTCTTTTCTTTTTTTTCACTTTTTCTCCTCTGAGAATTTGATGGAGGGCTTCATGCCCTTGTGCATGCTAAGTTCTCACTCTACCATTGAGATACATTCTCAGCTCCTTATTTTCATCTTCTAAACAGGATTTTTCATGGTTAAAATTTCTTATGTTGATGAAGGTTGATTTATGAATTTTGTCTTTATATGTTTTGCTTTAGTTGTCAATCCTAAGAACTTATTTAACAACCCTAAATTTTAAACACTCTTTCCTACATTTTATTTTAAACATTTCATATTGTTATGTTCTACATTTAAGTCTGTAATCCATTTGTGTTAATTTTTGTATAAGACATGAGACTTAGGTAATGTTACATTTCCGTCTATGGCTGTCCAATTGCCTTGGCACTATTTATTCACAAGATAATCCTCCTTACATTGGATTATGTTGCACATCTTTCAAAAATCACCTGGACATATTTGTGTGAGTCCTTTTCTTGATTATTCTATTTCATTCATCTATGTCTCTGCCCTTCCACCAATATAAACATAAAATGAAGTATATAATAAGTCTTGAAAATGTGCAGACTGATTTCTTCAACTTTATTATTCTTTCAAAGTTGTGTGAGCTATTCTAACTTCTTGTACTGCCCACATAAAATTTTAAATAGTCTTGTTTATTTATACAGAAAATCTTCCCTATATATTGATAGGAATTAGATTAGGTCTGAATATCATTTTGGGAAAGAAGGAAATCTTTCCATTTCAAGTTTTGAGATATATTAATGTGGCATATTTCTCCCTTTATATAGATCTTTGACTTTTACCATAAGCTTTGCAGTTTTCAGTATATAAATCTTGTAAATGTTTTGTTAAATTTTTATTTAATTATTTCAGTCTTCTGAGTGATTATAAACTGTACTGTATTTTAAATTTTTGTGCCCATATATTCATTACTAATAGTTAGAAATAGAACTTATTTGTGTATATATCAACTTTATTACCTCCCTGAACAAAATTGCCAGCTGCTAAAGTTTTTTTGGCTGATTTCTTGGGATATTCCATGTAGATAATCATGTCATTTGAAAATAGGATTATCCTTATTTATTCCTTTCTCATCTGTATGTCTTTAACTTGTCTTATTACACTGCTAGAAGTTTTAGCATTTATTTTAAATAAAAGTGGTGAGAATAGATACATATATTTCCCAAATTTTAAAAGAAACCAGTGATGGAAAAAATGGAAACAAAACTTTTGTAAATAGGGAGGGGTGGAGAGGTGGAAGGGAGGGAAGGGAATGGGAAAAAACAAGAACTAAGATATATCATGTACAGGTACAAATTTCCAATGATGAATGTGATCATGATGTATACCTAAAATGTACCAATAAAGTTAATTTTAAAAAAGAAAGCAGTCTATCCTTCACCATGAAGTATAAGGTAAGATGTAGTTTTGGTTTTTTTTCTGTAAATGTCCTCTATTAAGTCTTGGAAGTTTCCCTCTATTCCCAGGTTTCTGAAATTTTTATCACAAATGCGTATTGAATTCTGACAAATCTTCCCTAAGCGCCAGTTGGTACGATCATGTGATATTTATTTAGCCTTCCTTAATATGGTAGATTCAATTGATTTTTGAATAATGAGCCAGTTTTACATCCCTGGGAGAAAACTCATTTGTTGATGATGTCTAATTCTTTTTACATGATGGCAAATTCCATTTGCTAACGCTTTATTAAGGTAGTTTGCATTTATACCCACGAGGGATGAAAATGCATGGTTTCCTTTGTCCCAATTTATTTGTCGTTTTTTCAACAGATGAGTTATAGATTCATATGATGAATTGGTAAATATTCCCTTCAATTTTATTTTCCAGAAGAATTGTGTAGTATTGGTGTTATTAAGTCTCAAACATTTGGTAGTCTTCTCCAGTGAACCCATAGGAGCCTGGAGATTTATTTAGGAGAGTTTTTTAAATTAAAATTTTCATTTCTTTAGTAGTTATGGGAACATTCACATTTTTAAATTCCAATTGGATAAATGTGGTAGTTTTTTTAAAGAAATTAATTCACTTCATCAAGCTGTCAAACTTACATGTGTAGGGCTTTTGTAGCATGCTTCTAAAATTCATTAGATGTCCACAGGATATATAGTGATATCCCTATTTAATTCCTGATATTGATAATTGTAGTATATTTCTCTTTTTTTCCTTACAAGTTTTACAAAGAACCAGATTTTTATTTTATGGATTTCTCTCTAGTGTTTTTTCCTTTTTTTTTTTTCTTTTTGGTTTTCTTGCGGGGGAGGGGATTTTTTTGTTTTCATTTGCTTTTTGCTCTTCTTTCCTTCCTTTCTTCAACTTATTTTGGGTTCACTTTGTCTCCACTGATCTATTTCTGGCTGAGAGAGTCAGATCACTTCTTTCAGGCATCCAGTGAAGTGGCAGAAAGAGAATGAAAGACCTGGCTACAAAGGATGCTGGCCTGGGGCCTCATCATGGCAAGGTAGGGGGCTCAAGTTCAGATTCTCCAAGTGGTATCTACTGACATCATAAGACAGCAGTAGAAGACAGGTGGAGAAAGTTGGAGAGAGTACCCACTACTCTTTTGGGAAGGAGAGGAATGAAAAATGAAAGTATCAGCTCACTACTCAGCATTCTCTAATACCACCCCAGGGAGGGATTTGAGGGCCCTCCTTACAGCCTAGAGGGAGTAAAAGTCTATGCTTTCACTTGGCTTTTGCTAGAGTGAATGGTGCTGGCAGCTCCCCTTTGCTCTTCTATGGCTGTTGTGGAGTACTACATGTCTATAGTTTTCTGCCTGCTTGGGTGCTCCAGTCAGTCCTAGGAGATAAGGTTGTTATTGGAGCTTTTTTTTTCTCTGTACACACTGGCATTTTGTTACCAGCTTCTTCAGATTCAAGTCTGGGATATAAGAAGCAAAAAAAGAAAGCATAGAAACTCACTCTGAATCCTGAGATCTCTCATCTGTACACGTTTTTCTGTTCACCTTTCAGAGTCTTCTTATGTTTGTTTTATATATGATGCCTAGAAAATTTAGTTTGATGGTAGGAATTCAACCTGTCTTCTCAAAAGTTGAAGTCAATCGACACTATTTTTATTTTTATTTTTATTAATACATGTTTGCAGTACATGATCATATTCATTATGGAAAGTTAATATATGTAAATAACACTTTTTATAGCTCAGAATAATTTTTATAATAAATAGATATTGGTCATGGTACACTCAGTGTAATAAACATTCTTTATCAATAAGAATTTTCCATCAGTTTATCTTGGGACTAATTGAATAATCAAATATGATCCCATGTTGATAAGGTTCTCTCCATATAATTTTAAGGTCCTTCTGAAAGCTAGAAAATGTATCAACACCCAGTTCCAGATCTGAACTAGCTAAAAGCAATGAAATTTCTTGAATAATGGCTCTCCAAGTATAGTAAAAACAGTAAAGTTGTCTAAAGAATATTAGGAATTGGCATAAGGTTATCAACACTTTTTCATTTTACTTCAGAAAGTATTTACTATTATTTAGTGGGATTTGATTTATTTTATTAAGAAGACTACAATTCTTTTATTGTTAAGTGATATTAAGAACTGTTTACATTAGCTGAGCTATTTGAAAAATGTTTCCATGTGCTTTTTCCAAATGGTGGAGCTCTTCCAAATGCCTGCAGTAATGTCTTTAGTGAGCTCAGTTGCTTAGACCTTAAAAAAAAAACTCTCAAGGAAATGTGTCTGCTTTGCATTTTGCATTTAAAATATATAAAAGGTCACCAGATAAAGCAAAAATAAAACAAAAAATGCCAGAAGATAGTTAAATTTAAATTTAAGAAAAACAACAAATAATTTTTAGTCTGAATATATCCCGCACAGTATTGGGTATTGGGGACAAACTCATAGAAAACAATTAGGTGTCATTTATCTGACTTTCAAATTAACTAGGTGTCCCATATTTTACCTGTCAACTCTGTATTTTTAAGATATATAAAGAAAAATATAGCTCACTGTACAAATGCTATATATATATATATATATATGTATATTTAGAAATATTTTAAAGGCACCAAATAATTGTGTCATTCATCAGAAAGAGCTCTTACATTAAACATGAAAATTAACATAAAAGCAATGAATTATTGTCCAAGAAATAGTAAAGCAGAATGAAAGTAAGTAGTTAGGAAGTATAAAATAAATGGACATATTTTTTAGGTTACCCTCCTTCTGTGGATGACAGTGAAAAAGAGAGAGAGGACAAGAAGAGAAATGGAGAGAGACAGAATGAAGTTACTGAAAATGTGGTAGAAAATGGCGACAGGTTCAAAAACTCTATTTCCATAGAAGAAAACATACTACATTAATGCCTTTACTAAGAACATCAATTTTTTTAAAAAGTCTGAATCCTCAGAGAAATACAGGAAAAAAAATTAAAAAGATGAGAAACAATGCTAAATTTTGAATAATGCAAAGCTTGAGATGGAAGAATGATTACAGTGTGGGGTAAATACTATTTTATAATCTATCATCTATTGCTATGGAAATATAGTAATGCTTAATTATTCTAATTTATAAGAAATTATTATTGTCGTTAAGAGCTATCTTTGGAATAGTGAGCTATTACTTATTCCTCCGTCTATATTTAATTACATATGAGAGAAAATTTTCATTCAACATTTTACATTTCAAATGAAGAAATAAGAATTAAGTTAGTTAAATGTTTTTGTCAAATTCAAATGTTGCCTTCTACTTGACCTGAGTTGTTTTATTTTGCTTATGGATTCTCCCTCTTACACTTAACTCAGACTCTATAATTAAAGTAATATTCTTCTATGTACTTAGTAATCTACCCACAGTTTTATCTACATCTATCTACAATCTCCATGTCTGTGATAAAGTCTTTTAACTAATCCTCTCCCATTGTCAAGGAAACCAAGACCAGACCGGCACCTTGTCTTTCTTAAGGCACTTCAAGGTGACCCTTACTATTTACCTTTCGGCTATTTCCTTGCTAATAACTCAAGGGTCAATTCAGTGGAAATTACTATCTTCTAAAGACTTTATTTTCTATCTCTATTTTTATTCTTAACATAATTATGACTTGCATCTTTCTCTCGAGATCTCACTTTGTCCTATAGACATTGTCACTTTCTTTTAATGGCATAACTTAAATTTCTCTTTATCACAAGAAATATTTCCTGATAAGTAGAACAGTTGTCCTTCATTTCTATTCTGATTTCTTACTATATTCTTTAAACTGTTTAACAT
The DNA here is from genome assembly GCF_000247695.1 of Heterocephalus glaber. The sequence continues at coordinate 2,896,934 of NW_004624820.1, read as the reverse complement.
TTTTACACTGATTCATCTCAACACCTCTATTTAGCACCCCTCTCCCCAGCATACTATGAAAAACCTTTGAAGTAAAGCCAAGTGTCATGAAACACGCCTGTGAAGCCAGAACTTAGGAGGCTGAGGGAGGAAAATCACAAAATAATAAAAATAATAAAATTCTGCCAAAATAATAAAATTCTTTGAAAATATAGTCTATGATTTGCTCATCCATCTTTTGCCTTTCTGCTATAATTTTATCCAGAGTTTTATGATTTCCACTTAATGATTTAGACTTTGGATGATAGCTCTATTTTCACATTCATATGTTGTCAGGTTTGTCATTCACCAAAATAAAGTAAATAAACCATTGGAACATGACTTTAGTGATTAGGGTCAACACTTTTATTAATAAATAATAAAAATGCTCAATTAAGAAAATTGAGATAGAAAGTGATCGGGTAATTTTAAATGCCTAACTCTAGCTGAGTGCTTATGAAACCATAAAAATTTCAGAAACAACTAGAATTTAAAGGATCAAATATTCTGTATAGCTTTTTAAGATGGAAAAGAGTTAATTACAGCTTACTATATAGGCTTTTTTTCTGATTAATTGAAACCAGTATAGCTGTCAAATAAAGTCTCATTTTGGAAGAATTTTTTTGGAGGGGGTACTGGGGATCAAACTCGGGTCCTTGCGCTTGCAAGGCAGGTGACAAAACCACTGGGCTAAATCCCCGGCCCTAAAGTATTGCAGAGAGGGAATTTTTTTTGGGGGGGGGAGGGAGTATCGGGGATCGAACTTGGGACCTTGTGTTTGCGAGGCAGGCGGTGGAACCACTGAGCTAAATCCTCGGCAATTTGGAAGAAATTTTAAAGAAATTTTATCTTTATTACTGAGAAGAAAAGAAAATATATTTCTTTAAAATGAAAACTTAGCTGTGAAAAAAAAAACAAAAAAAAATTGCAAAAGGTAGGAAAATTACAGAATCTACAATTTTTGGTCCTCATGATTTTCCGCTACCCCACATCAATTACCCTGAAATTAGATGACAATAAGAAGCGCTTTCTATGGCAAGTACTTCAGCTCTTATTAGATTTCTGATAGTCATTTAGATTTGGCAAGGTCCAAAAATGCATCAAAACGCTACAACGTCTCCTATTTCCAAAGTGATATCGATGTTTTAAAACCAATCCTGATATAATGAACTCTTTAAATGGTAAGTAATATTTATAAACCCTCAGATAGACCATGGTCTCTACATCTTTTTTAAAAGCAAAGATGTTCAATCTACACTGATAAAGAACAAAGCTGATTTTTAGCCTGGTAATGAGAGATCAACTTGTAATTCAGAGGAATCATCCCAATTCTCTAAGAAACCATTCTCAGAGGATCTCAAAATGCCCTCCTCACCCAGATGTCTTACAAACCCTATCCTTCCTTCAAAGTTCATTTTAGCTCCCACATTCTTCAAAAAAACCTTTTCTCACCTTTTCAGCCCTTGGTGATGACCTCCTAACTTGAACACCTGCTACATGATATTTGTCACTTAGTATGTGGTACCCGATAGATTTAATTACATTTTATGTTGGTTTCATCTTTCTAATCATAACATGAGACTGTTAGTCAGGGGCTTAGTACAATGTCCTAAGCGTAATGGAACACTGTCAATACATCAATAGATGTATGTGTTTTTTATAGTAATGTTTATTCCTCAAAATTTATATGGCTCCTGCTTGGTCCTTTGCACTATTTCAAACAAAAAAAGCAGCTAAGCAGCTTATATTTCTGCTGAATGAATTAAATAATTTTTCAAACCATGTAGACATTTACACATTCTAAATGTAAGTAGAAGATAACTAGGCTCAGATGTCAGTAATTTCTTTAAATATTTTCCTTCCATCAGTAGTCTCAAAGAAATTTCTATGAAAAATATAGAAAAATAGTCCACCCTCTTAGCCATTTTCACTGCACATTTTCATAATAAATGTCCTAGAAATCTAAATATGAAAATATATATTTAATCCAGCATTTCTTAAACTTAGTGGATCATACATGTAACTTTACTATTATAGCTCAAAATTCTAGTTATTTGGAACACACATGGAGAAACAAGTTGAAATTACGGAAGTAGGTGGTGGATAGAAAGTGGAAAATGTGGAGGCATGTTTTTTGCACAGGATTGTATCATCGATCTCTTGCTGTCTTTTGTTACTTTCTTGCACTACTTGACCTACAAAAGAATTTCATAGCTCTTTGTTACATAGCTAGAAGTTTGGCACCCTGCCATTCTTATGAAACCACGCACTACATATGTTTAATAATGATGTCATGAAGAAGATGACTTTTGTCTGAGGACTAATTATAAATAAAAATGAAAAAAGATAAGTGCAGGCTGGCACAAGTTGGAAGGATTTTAAGCCATTTTGTCACTACAAAATACAGTCAAATCCTTGAGTGTATTTTTCAATCATCTAATATTTAAAGAAACATAAAAGCATCTATTGGATATTCAGTTACTCACAATTTAAATATTTTTCTGCTAGGTATCATGAAATCTCTGTTGCTTAATTTAAAAAATATTTTTGTCGTCATTGTTGTTATTAGTGCACCAGCCCTAGTATGCAGGAGAGAAGTATGAAAGGTATGAGGATCCAGGGCTCCAAGAAGCCATCCTGAACCATGAAGGAAGCTATTACAAGAATGAAGTCAGTGTGAGAAAACTGAAGAAGAAAGATACAAAACAGAGAATTTTTCTCTGTGGAATCATGACTTATGGCTTTTTTTACTTCTAGTCTTTAAGGATTACATGAGGTAATATGTATTCTTTAATATTTAGGCCTGTTTCAGTATCTTCTACCACCTACAAATACAAACTCATACTTTACAGAATTTGGTCCTAAGAGTGGTGTCATATCAATAACAAATCCTGAAATACAAAAGTACAGTAATGACGCCTACATTTTAGGCTGTGATGTTGGCCGTCATCTAAATGTGCCAGGGCAGCAGTTGCACCAAATGTCACCCTGCTCTAACTTGGGGCCCAGAATAGGTGCTGACAGAGGCCTTAGCTCTGAAGTCCTTACTAGGGAAATTTTGAGCTTTTAAAATGCATTGTATAATAGTGATGATCCCAGAAGGGAACAGATGGAACCCTCTGCTGGAATTTTGAGAATTTAATGAAGAAACATTTTACAGATGCACGGGCAGAACTAATGGAACCAACTTGAGATCTGAGGCACATAGGTGATAACAACAATGGGAAATTACCAGTGTTCTTCCCCCCAGAAAACCACCAGGACTGAAGGGAAGAACCGGTGTTGCTGGAGGGAAGAGAAGGTGAAAGCAGTGGAGAAACTCAACTATGAGGTTGCCATGGCAAAAACGTCACCTCCCAGACTCCAGTCTACTACAGGTTACTCCTGCAGGCTAAATCACCACTGACTGCCTCTTACCAAAAAGGTCCACCAACACACCAACAAAGAAAAGCTGGGCTTGCTTGGAGGCTTTCAAAATATTTGTGATCTAAGAGTTGTAGGTGGTAGGCTGTTACTGCTTTTGTTTTACCCTCCAGTAGGATTCTCATCCAGATTTCAAGAGAAATACTTTTTTGTGGAAAAAATAAAACAAAATTTCATAACAAAATAATGTAACAATAGTTAACACATTATGTACTGTTATCTTCAAAGTAGCTACTTAGAGTGCAAACTGACAAAAAAGATTCTGTTACAATGAAGAAACAGATACTAGCATAAAACTCTCTTTTCAATGAGCTGAGAGAAACTAGTAGGAGAAATGAAACAAATTAGCATATATATGAAAATGTTTTAATTTAGGGAACCATTTGAACCTCTTTCCATTTTCTACTTATCTATCTTTCATTTTGTTCCTCATTTGCATATATGCACTTTGAGTTTCTCATGTGAGAAACCATGCAATATTTGAGCTTGTGTGTCTGACTTATTTCACTCAACATTATGTTCTCAAGTTGCATCCATTTCTCTTATTCCTCAAGTTATTTTTTCATTATGACAGAGTAGTGCTCCACTGTGTTTAAATACCACATTTTCCTTATTCATTTATCTGTTGATGGAGGTATACACTGTTTCCAAGATCTAGCTATTATAAATTGTTCTGCTAGAAACATAGATATACTTGTATCCCTGTAATATGATAATTTTAACTCTTTGGGGAAGATACTTAAAGGGGAATAGCTGAGTTACATGGAATTTCTATTTTCGATTTTTTGAGGAATTTCCACTTATTTTCATATTGGTTATACTAGCTTACACTCCTGCCCACAATGTAAAAGAGTTCCTGTTCCCCACATCCCTACCCACATTTCTTATAATTAGATGGCTTGATAATAGTCATTCTTTCTGGGGTAAGATGGTATCTCTAAGAAGTTTCAATATACATTTCTCTAGTGGCTAGCAACATTGAACTTTTTTTGTTGTATTTAGTGATTATTTGTACTTCTTCTGAAAGTGTCTATGCATTTGGGATAAATACTTATTAAGGAGTTCTCAATAGGAGTGTCTCACCTAATTATCAAAGTCACACTTATCACAACTCTGCTATCAAACAATGAGAAAACAGAAATAACATCAGAATGTTGGGTATCACTGACCGGGGACTAAATTTAAAATAAAAGTGCTTTAAGGACACCTTAGTGTAAAGAAACATTGCATGCCCTGAGAGCTAGTCATGTGGGATAAGACCACAGGCAGAGAAAGTCTGTTTGTAGCAACCTACAGGACGATGCACTTTCCCTGCTCCTTCCTAAGGAACATCATTCTTCCTTCTTACCTAGCTCCACCCCAGGCTCAGGCGGAAATCTTAACCTAGGAGCGAGGGCAGCAACTCAGATTGAAGAGTAGACCCCAAGCTAGGCACATGGAAAAAACTACTCACTTGGCAAGAAAGAGTTGAAGAAAAAGAGAAGTGGGTTGGAATGAAGCTTAGTGGTATAACACTTGCCCAGCATGCTCAAGGGTTTGATACCAAGCACCACAATACACAGAGAAAGAGAAAGATAGACAGAGACAGAGACAGACAGAAATAGACAGAGAGAGAGAGAGAGAGAAGAAAGGAATGCATAAAGCAAGATATTAGAACAAATGTATGCAAATGTGATAATAAAGAATAAGATTTGCGGGTTATAAATAATAATGCACGAGTAAACAAAATATTTTTTTAAAATGATATATATATCAATTTTCTATCTAATTATTATTTTTATGATACTTCTGGTAGTACATGTCTGATTGCTACTGCCATTGTTTAAATAAAATTAAATTTTAAATGGGGTTATATGAGCTCAGAAAATTAAATTCACATTTTTAATACAAAGAGAATTCAAGAAACAACATTGCTAAAATATTTTCTGAACATATAGACCCATTGTTCAAAGTAGTTCTTGTGGATACATGGGTACAAAATTTAAATCCCTGGATTTGAGACTGACAATTGATTCTCTAAAGTCATTGTCTAATTTTTATTACTAACTAGATGTGTGACATTAGGAAAGGTCTTTATCTTCTCTGGTCTCATTTTTCTTACCTGTAAAATAGAAGCAGCATTCATATACATCTACCAGAGGTACTGCAAGGTTAAATGAGTTAATACATAGAAGTCACTTCCCAATAATTGGTTCTGGTTATATCCCATGGGACTTGCCAATGTAAAAACTATTACTTCACAATTACTCACTCAAATAAGGAAATACTACTTTGTTGTATTACAAATAACATTTTATTTAACTATCAAATATATTTCTGTGTTAACATTTATACCTAATATTCTGAAACTGTTACAAAACTGAAAATGAAACCACAGTGGGAAATTTAATTCAGCAAAACTTAACATTTTTCCAACATCTTTTTCCCCCCAAACTACTTCTATTTCAAGTTCGTGTGAAGTAATCATGCACAGAACTTATGCAACTGAAGAGCTCCTTTTGATAAAAAAATATATTTTTGGAAATATCCCCACCTTAAAGAAGCCAGGTGCAGGAATACGTATCCCCCTATAAAATCTTTTATACTCTATTATTGTCTCTTTACATCCTTGCCTCTCATTAGATTACAGGCTCCAGGAAAACTTTATCTATTCCTCACTTACCTTGCTAAATTCTTTCCAATATATATATCATAAGTAAATTGTCGATATATAAAAAATATTGAATACGTGACTACATGGCTCATTTATATACTGTACACTTAAACTGAGAGAGATGGACTGTAGTTATGAATGTAATTCATATTCTGACACTTGCCGAGCTTTTGAGTTATCCTCTGAGACCTAATGAAGAAAAACTTATTAAATAATCTTACAGAATGCAAAAAAACAGAAAAAAATCTTTTTACAAAATACTCTTTTCTTCACGGGACCACAGGTGAATAGAAAGCATGCATAACACTGATGTTCGCTAGAGGCTCCTCTCTCTGTAGCTGCCACCCCACTAGCCCACATCTCTAAAAATCAAATGCATCCATTTTCTAAGTTTCATTTTTTTCTGTAGCTGAGATTACAATCTATCGTTTAGAGAGAATCTGACACCTAGATAAAAGCAAGTATATGAAAAGGAATTGAAACTGATGCAGGAGGAGAAAAAGTACAAATCGGCTCCATTTCTCTTAGTTAAAATGACACTGCTGGGAGTGAAGCTATAAGCACCTGAAAAAAAAAAAAAAACTGTTCAGGTCATTTTTATCAAGTGACTTGTAGTTGAAGGAATGTGGAAACATGTCAGAAATAATTATATCCTTTAAGTTCATTGTTCTAAAATCCTTATTCCTTCTCTGCTGTTCTCTATATATTTGTTAAGTTATTCATGTTTTAGTTTGAAATCAATTTTATCTTTGCTATAAAAATAATAACATCCAAGCAGTTTGCTTTTTGGGTGACATATTTCCTCACAAACTAGTCAGTCTTTGCATCACACTCAAGTAGTAATTAGCATGCTTGAGCACCAATTGCTTTACACATGGCAGATACACTGAGAAAAAGCATACGTATACAACAGTTGACAAATCCATTTCAAGGTGGTCCCTACTCCCAAGTCCTGAATGTTTCTCATCTTGTTTTGTGAATGTAATGAAATAAGGCACAGGGTCTGGGAGACATGATGTCTCATCAAAGTTCTATCATGGACATCAGCACCTGCTTTCCCACTTGGGCTAGTTTGCTCATTTGTAAAATAAAAAGACTTGCACTAACTGTTCCTTAATGTGCTTTTTGTCATCGTCATATCATTTTACCTTTTGATGTTTTGTTAAAAGTAACATGAAAAGGCTACCTCTATGATCAATTCCTTAAATGAAATATTTTTAATTTTTTTCATCATTAGTCTCAGTTTTTCGTACAATTATTATAGTAAATAAAGTGGAATAAAATAGTCTCTAAATATTAATGGCTCTAAATATGTTAAGTTAAAAATCACTGAACTGATCTTATTGTACCTTTTGTGGAGAAAAAAAATCAATATGCCTTTTTCTCCCTTGTGCTTAAACTTATCCTCCTCTCTTGGCGACAAATGCTTCTTAACTGAGCAGCACAAATACTTTCTTAACTTGCCAGATGACAAGGGCAGTTCTTCCCCCGCAATTCTTCCTAAGCACCTGATTTTTAGTGGTAGGAAAGTTATTTAGTGGTAATTCTAGGTATCAGATGGTATGATTCTGTCTTTTCGGTACCTTAATAATAAAAAAGGAGAATGAACCAAAAGTTAGGTTTGCTTCCAACTAAACCATTAATGTTTGCAGTTTGGCTAAAACATGTTCAACCCCTGAAAAACCTTTATTTACTAATTTTTAAGCATTTTATTTCATTGCTGGAAGGTTTTTAACATTATATTCATTGATGTATTCCTCTGTTTTGGAGGTCATCTTAAAAATGGCTTTATATCAATTTGTAAGCTATTCATTTGAAACTGGGACTGGTTATAATTTCTACACAATTTTTCAAGAAACATAACCACAAAACAACAAAGCATGATATGCTGTGGAAACACAAATGTACTAGTAGCTTAAAAAGGAAATAAGATATCAAATTATATGATAAAATAGAAACCAGATTATAAAGAAGGCAAGAAGGAAGGGAAGCAGGCAGGAAGGCAAGAAGGCAGGCAGGCAGCAGGAAGGAAGGAGGGAGGGAGGGAAAGAAGTCATGTTTTGGGCGTATGCAAGACATTGCATTAATGTCATTTCTTTTCCTATGAGTTTGAAGCACAAGTCATCATTTTATATATTAAAATTCCATGTTTTTTGATTCAATCTAGCATATAAAAAAAAGACTTTTTAAGTGTCTTTGTTTCAGGCTATGGGTGAAAGAATAAAGTGGCAAAATGCTGCCACTGGATCAGACAGCACTCACAGGTTAGGCCTTCGTAGTCAGCCAGTTCTTTCAGGCTGCCTCTGATCCACCAGGTGAGCCTCTTCTCTACAATGTACCAGAAACCTACATGTACCAATTTCTTACAAAGCATATACTCTGCTTGTCCACTGCAAAAGGAATGCCCTTGCTTTGGAATGCTTGCTGCCTGTGCTATGATTTGCCCATCAGGGCTTGCCAAAAAACCTACATGTAGTAGTGCTTCCCACCCACTGATATAAGCCATGATGGGTTCTCCAGAACATACAGGCCAAGTGGCAAAGCTGTTTCTACTGCAACCTGGGGCTGATACCAAGCCCCTTGTTTGGCCCCAGAGAAAATAGCTGTCTTGGTTCTTCACAAATGCCAAGGTCAAATGGCATTCAAACACGTGTACTATACAACCTCCAAACCCTAGGGCAACTCACCAGGCATTGCTTCATTTTTTCTAATAGGCAGTGGAAGGTACATATCATTTGCCTTTTATTTTGGACAAATGTTCCAAGATGATCCTTAATGTGGGTTGGGACTCCCTGAATTCAGCTGTGTATGGTTCATAGTATTTGAAGCTGTTCATTAAAATTTATGAGTGAAGATTTAATCAGTTCAGAGAACTAAATAACATTTTTAAAGAACAAATGCATTTTAAAACTTTTCATAATAATAGAAATGTCCAAATTAATAGCTAAGTAAATATGTGTACATAATTAAAGTAGTCACATACACTACTAATTATAAATTTATATATAATATATAATTGATTACATTTGTGTTTAAGATTATATGTACATAGACATATATGCATTTATTTTAATTTTCAAATTATCTACCCTAATGTACAAATAATTGAGGATATTTTAGCATATAGATGCATAATATAATTGGATATAATTTTTTAATTAAATAAGGATTAGAGAAATATACATCAGCAGATTTTCAAGCTTAGAAAGTATTATGGGAAAAGCATAAAGGCAAGCCACAAATTCCAATTGTAATAGTTAAGAAAAAATAAAAACATGCAAATGTGATCCATCTAGAGAACTACATATTGTCATAAGAAAAATGTATGCAAAATTGTGGTTCTTGCTCTTATTTTTTGGCCTCTTTCTTTTTATTCACAAACCAAATTTCCTAGTTTTGGGGTCTATGCTGGTATTCCCTGGTAAGCAATGAAGGGCTTCAGATCTGCCCCTAGGTTTACCGAGAGCTTCTTTACAATATGAGAATTTTGTCTCTAGAGTGTTTCTCTTTATTATCTTCACCTTCTGCATTTCCTGACTTTATGTGCTTTCATAGATCTATATGTCTCCTGGAGTTGTCCGGATAGATTCTCAATGTTCTGAACATTGTACTTTGTCTTTCACCTACTTTTGGGCTGTTTCTGTAGCATATAAGGTGTTCTATTTAGGACAAATGGTTACAAAAGTAGAGTATGTTTCCATCAATGATATTATTGCTTATTTATGTTTTCATCTTGTTCACTACTTTGGCTAGAATCCCAGTTACTGTAAATTTATGAGTGTAATTTCAGACACTTATGGTATTATTTATAACAAAAAGTAATCTCTGAAAACATCCCATTAGTTGGCTACTCTGTTTTAATATATGACTCTAATTTAAAGCTTGATTGCATAAAGGTGAAAGCCTTCTTTAAAATTTTTATGGTTTGAAAGAGGAAGAAATATCTTCTGAGAGAAGGAAAGGTAGGAGAACTGTCCCTTGGAAAACAAGGTCTTTCTCAATGGTATTTTCCTCTAGGCATTTTATAATTTCTTCATGACTTGCAGGCTCATAACAAAAGGCTTCTGTAATCAACTGTGACATATGTAAGTGTCCTGGATTGAGGCTCTGATTCCCTGCTTGAAAAAGGCAGTGTAACTACTGAGAAATACCTACAATGCTTGACTCTCTAGCTTCTCTATTGCTCTTTTTTTACTCGCCAGATGCAGCCACTGCAGTATTTAAAGTGCTGATTCCAAACTCCATGGTTTTCTAGAGTTTCCAGTAAAAAGTGAATAAATGCAAAATATAAATAAAACCCTCAAATTCAAAAGTATGCCAAAAAACAAACACTTTCATTTTTGAAAGGAAGTGATTGTCTAACTAGGTAAAATTCATATATAAATTTCGATTATAAATCAAAAGAGCATTTTGATTATGTCCATTTATTCATTGGAACTAACTTGGCTACTTTTTTGCAGATATTAAAATGATATAATTTTATGAATTATGAAGGCAATTAACCTAGTCTGTTAGTTCATACAAACACTAGTTAATGTTAATGAATTCAGTCAACCATCATTTTTGGAATATCTGCCATATGTTAGGTCCAAGCTAGATTCAGGGATTATAAAGATGTGCAAGATATGACACTTATTTCCCAATCTTTCTGAAACACTGAACACAGTTTACATGCACATCCAGAATGCAGTTCTGCTAGAAATACACACAAAGGCCATCATCAGAGTGCCCTACAACACAGGATCAGCTTTCCCTGATGGATCCAGTAGTGCTCTGTGTACTTTATACAATTCCAATACTGTATATATGCATGTATTAAAATACCACAATATTTCTTTTTCCAGTAAGTTGTGATTAAAATGCAACCATTTTAACTATTTTTGTGAATCAGGCTACTTTAAAAATAGACTGATGTTGGTTTGATACTGGGTTCTTAATAAATTAAAGAGAGAGCATTAGTGTTAGGGATGAAATGTTATCTAAACATTTTATATATATAATGTTATCTAAACATTATATATATATATATATGTGGACTATGTCTCAAGGGCATACTTTTTCTGAAGTTCTCATAATTCTTGTCTTTAATTCTGTAGAAAATTACTAGTATTGCATTTGTAGCCATAATACAGTTGCAGAATCCCAAAAGGACTATTTTGTCCCATTTATTACAGTAAAAAAGAAATCCTTGCTGAATACAAAACATTGCTGTTTTGATTATGTGAACTGATTGTGTGTAATTTTGCCACTTCTTTTTATGTCATCATGTCCATTGAATCCTTTTTAAAGAAAAATCATTTTCTAGACTAAAATGTTATCCTAAGAGCAGCTCTACTTTTGCTGACATGATTTTGATTAGGAAATTTAGATCTTCACGCTATATGAATACATTAGAAGAGGATTACTCTGATCGAGACTCCACAAGAGAACTAAAATATACCACAAATAAATAATCAAGCATCTTGTATGAATTTAAAAATAAATCATGTATCATAAGAGTAAAAATGGCCAGTTTAGGCTCAGAAAGAATACAGATAGCATTGCTAATTTGTAGCAGAGTGAATCTGGTAACATGGGTTTTTAATTAGATGGCAGAAACAGTAAGGTGACAGGACTGAGAACAGGTAAATCATCCAGGAATAGCATGCACCGAGCACAGAGCCAGCTGGTGCAGTGCTGCCTCAGTGTCAGAGAGCCGTGGTGCATCCCGAAATGGGGACTGTTCAGACAGTCTGTTGCACAGCTGTTCTTATTCAGAAGCAAACAGCCAGGTCTGCTAGTGGTATCACTCTGCAGGTACTATAATGACAGTAACGTTTCTAGGAAGGGCTAGGTGTCTCAGGGAGACGAAAAAGTAGAGCTTTGTTAGAAACACCAAAAAGATGTATTAAAAAGTATCACATTCTTTACTTAATCTAGTGCATTATCTGATCAGTTGACTTTATTTAGTCAGAATTACATTTATATCATCAGATTTGGAGTTCTTATGAATTTGGAGAAGATCAGCACAAACTTACTGTTTCTATTTTTACTGTTGAATCAGATCACATATACATCCTGGGATTGTGTTTTTATAGAAAGATCATATTGATATGGGTAAATGCTTTGTTAAGAACTGTTTGAGAAGGGAGGCCTTCACAATATTTACCTTCCTTTCTTGTGCTGATGTTTTCATTTGTGGTTTTAAAGATATTCTATTTGTTAAGACCTCTCCAATAATAATAACAACAATAATATTAAATTGTTAAATCAAATAAATTGAGAAATAAAGCTTAGAGGCCTTCAAAACATACAAAGTAGGATATGACATAATCAAGAAAAAGTGTGTCTTCAGCAAAAGGGAAAACAATGACTTTGGAAATTGGCACCAAGCTCAGGCCTTTAAGAGGGCACTGCCCCAGACAGAAGGGAGGAGCCTCCACAGAGCCTGGTGAATGTGGTGGCGAGGACGAAGAGGGAACTGTCTTTGGTTTCCATGTTCTCCATAGCGGAAAATGGGGCTGCTCAGGTCGACAGAGCTTGCCACCAAACGCTTGCTGTGCCTCCTTCTACTGATGGTTTTGGCTGTGATGTGTTTGTGTGTTTATGGGAAAGAAAGCATTATTTGTTTACCTTTGGTTTGCTTATTTCTTTATCTTTAAAAATAGAAGACCTTCTGTTTTGTAAATTACAGTAAGTCCCCGATTTAAGAATGAGTTCTGCTCTGGGAGAATGTTCAGAAGTCAGATTCATTCGTAATCCAAAAAAGTGAGTTTTATAAAGTACATTTGTGAATCTTATACAGTACACCTGTGAAAGTTTGCAACTGGAATGTTCATAAATCAAGGACTTACAGTATGAGAATTTCAGTTTCAGCCATTTTGTTCAGAAAAAACTAATTTGTTGAAACAGAGAAGAAAATCACCACCTTTAACAAATAAGAAAAATACCCTTTTATTAAACATTGAATGTTTTCTGTCTATGACTAGCAAATCTTAGCAAATTTTATGTAAAACTAGTCAACCTTATTAAGAAAAGAAAAGATTCTTTGCTTTATAATTTTCTTATTCTGTTGAATTGGCAGAGGTCTAAATTAGGGTGTCTTTAGTAAGATATGCCCAAAGACAGTGGAGGGCAACCATCCATAAGTGAGATTCTAGTAAAAACCAATAAAATCATGTGATAGAGATTAAATTTGCCTTCATTGCTCCACCAGCTTGAATTCTTAACCTTTCTCCCCTCCCTATTATTGGTTTTTCATATGGCATGTTTCTCAGATACTAGTCCAATTTATTCAGAAAAAAGTAATGAAAACTGAGTAGATATTGAAAAGATGAAAAATGGACAAACAACTTTGATTTCTCTTAAAGAACTAAAAATATTTAAGTAGATAGACAATTATGTGGGCAACTTAAGTGTGATATGACCAACAGTACAACAGGAGAGTGAATACAGTCAATACATTAATGTGTGTAAGAACAGAAAAATAAATGGAAACCTTGTAATGAGAGAATAAATACTCTGTCACTAAAAAGGAGGGAAGAAATAAAAAAATCTTAATGGAAGAAACAATATTTACTGTTAACCCTGATTGATGGATCACAATTTACCATAGACATAAAAGAAGAATCACAGAGGTGCTTTCTTTGATCAGCACAGTAATTTTTTTTTTTTTTTTTTTACAATTTGTGTCCTTAAAAGCACCTATACTCTTTAATTCACATGATTCCCTTCCTTGTTTGGCTGTATACCTGCAAATATGTAAATTTACCACTCTCAGAAAAGAATAAGCAAAATCATGTCACTAGGAGAATGGAGGGTATCTAAGACTTGGCACAGTATTAATACTAGGTGTTAACATTTATGAGCTCTTACCATCTATCACTTTCTCTAAGAACTAGACAGGTATTAATTCAATTAACCTTCAGAACTACCTGATGAAAAGTAAGAATTATTGTCATTATTTAAGAAAAGAAAGCTGAGAGAAAGAAACATTTGGTATCTCACCCAAAGTCATGTGATCAGTCGGTGGTAATGATCTGAAGGCAGTCAGTCACGTGGACCAAGCTTTCCAAGACAAATACATCCTGCAAAAAAGGTAGAATGAGGTTGAGGTCACTTCAGGGAATTTCTACTTTATTCTGTAATAACTACTGAAGGTTTGTAAGAAAAGAAATAACTGATAGAATTTATGTTTTTGAAAGATAGCATGGAGGATGGATGGTAATAGAGTGGAAACTTTTGTCAAGGGGAATCACAAGGAAACCATCATGATGATCTAGACAGAGAAATGATGGAGTAAACCAGGACGATGGCAGTGGAGGGGCGAGGTCTTTGCAGAGGTGGAATTCACAGGCCCTGCAGGTTTCTTCCCCAGATACACCTAAGTCTCCCTCTTATTTCTGCCCCTTCCCAACAACTAGGACTTTGCTGTGTTGCTGCTGAAATATACTAATTTTTGTTACTTTTCCCAACAACCTTGAGACTCAGATACTTTATACCTCTCAAAATGACAGTTAACAAATCTGCCATTTTAATATATGTTGACATATTAGTTAAGCTAAAGAAGACAACTTCAGTCTTAATTCCCTAGCTGAGTAGTAATGCTCACATAGAAGGTGAGTTTAAGATCATTCTAAATTATAATATGAAATAGAGGTGAAATTCTAAACAGTAGATAGATTTTTATAGAATTCTTAAGATATACCATGTAAACCAACGATCATTTATTACATTTATTTATAGAGTCTTAAATTCATGCCCATGCAATTTCAAATATTAGTTTTTGGGATGAGGAAAGGGTCTAGATAAAACTTTGTTCTTTTAGCCTTTCATATTTTCATTTTTGAAAATTTCAGGTGTAACATGTATGTAATATTTTTTACTTAAGTTTTAAAAGATAACATCAAAATAAACATCTATATTTACTACCCAGATCCCCAAGTTTAAAAAAAGGAAACTATTCACTCTTATATATTCATCTTTTGTCTGGCTCCAAGCTTGGCAAACTAAATTTCTTATACCCTGTGACTATAAAATCTTTGTGTCTAAGAACAACCATGATAGACCTGTCAACAGTTTACATGCATAAAAGAGTTAGAAACTTACTGGAAAAAAAAACTTGCCATGAAAGAATAGTTGGTGAGAAGTCCAAGAGAGATCTACAGGTTTTAGGCCAGTGTTTTATGGGTGTGTGCCAGCGTTCATCACTATCCTGTGCCCAAGGGGAGATTCAGCTGCTAGACTAAAATGTCTATGGAGCACTAAGAGCACAAGAGGGCATGGGTAGACCCCTTGGTATCAGTACCATGTACCAGAATCCTCAGCACCCACATTAAGATCTAGCAAATACGGCAGTTTAGGAGAAAGCTTTGTGGATGTACTATTAAAAGTCCACTTCACAGCAATCTGAGGTTAAACATTGGCTTTCCAGCATCTTGGATGAATTTCACAGCCTCCTCAGTGATCCCTTCTGGTGTTGACAACATAAAAAGAGAAAAAGGTGGATTCCAGATATCCTGGGGAAGCATCCACCTTTCCACAGTTGCTAACAAGGACCCTGAGGAGTGACAGCAATGTGTCTCCACGTGATGAGTTGTTCTCATCATGATCTCCCCTCGTCTACCTAAATCAAGATAGGACTTCCTGGGAATTCAAGGAGAAACCCTGGTCTCACTATTTTTAAAATTACAAATATTTAATTTTAATAATTTTTCCTTATATGTCCCACATCA
Source organism: Heterocephalus glaber (assembly GCF_000247695.1). The sequence continues at coordinate 2,881,127 of NW_004624820.1, read as the reverse complement.
CAGGCTAAGATTTGGTAAGATTTGTAGCAAAGTGGTTGCAGTTCTATCTCAAGCAACTGAGAATTTGGAAACTGCTTAACTCTTTTTTTGATGGGCAAGAGCTTAGGTTTGTGCACATCAACTTAAATGGAAAATTCTTCTCCACATTTGTTTGTGACAGGGCTCCTAATTTCTATGAACCATAAAAAGCAAGGGCAATTTAACTTACATTTCATAATTGTATAGGGTTTAGGCACTACACAAAGGTATTGGATATAGTTCTCAATTACTCTTATTCTTACAAATGAATATTTTTGTACTAAAAAGAAGTGATCATTTTTCAGCCACTTTAATCTTTGCTCTAATTGTCTGGGGGCCTGTTTGTTCTCACGGCTGGAGAGGAAGAGGTGTGCAGTGATGAGAAAGGCTTTCAGATTCCATTAGCAACATCTTTGCTGTTTGCAGATATCTTGAAGCTGTTTCAGATACTAATACTGTACAACCTAGAACCTCATTTACACATGAAGATATAACCAAGAATTGACAGGCTTCTGAGGAAAATCACCAGCAAGAGAGAAAATAAAATTGTCACAGAAAAGTCCAAACCCCACCTCAAAAAACACTGTTAATAGAGGAGAAATCTTGTAGCTCTAATATAATCAAAATTGTATTTCCAAGAGATGAAGCAAAGGGACTATCAATCACATCTATGTTTTAAAATCAAGATAGGCTCACTTACTACCACAATATTATAAACCGAATTCTGAGGGTGATAGATACAAGGCAACAAAACACAAAGATAATCCTTTAAAAAAGATTTAAAAGATCAAGACTGCAAGGAAGACTTTTTTTTTTTATTCATTAAGTTTATTGGTACATTTTAGGTATACAATATGATGACATTCATAATTGGAGATTTGTACCTTAACATGATATATCTTGGTTCATATGTCCGTATACAATCTTTAAAAGTACAATAAATAATAAAAAAGAAAATCATTCAATTCATTCTGTATTCTGTGACCTTGACATCAAAACTGAGAATAATACACCACAATGCAACCACTAACCCTATACTAAATGCTTATAAACAAAATACCAGAAAATCACTAAAAGCAGCAGACAAAAGAGTCACACAACATGAAAAAGTAGGATTTGTCCCCAAAATTCAAGGATGCTTCAATTTTAGGAAAGCCACTAATATGATATTCATAGGTTGAAGGGTAAAAGCCCAAAAGTGATCATAATACATGCAGAAAGTTGTTTTACAAAATCTCGCACTTGGAATTTTTTAGTTAGTAGTTAAAGAAATCTGCTTTATAATGGGTTATCTATAAAATAGGCATGGGAAATTTGTACATAACAAAAAACTCAGACAATTTCATTTCAGTCAAGATTTAATCAAGAATGCTCATTGTCACTGGCACAGTGTGATAATATTCTGTCTGGCAAGACTACAAGAATAAAAAAATAAGTAAATATTGGAAAGGTAGGGGAAAGACTGACATCAAGTAAAATGCTATAGGAGTGATGGATTTAAGATGATTAAAGCTGTATATCATCTCCAGAAAAATTTAAAACAGCAGCAAAACCAATCAAAACTCAGTCCTCTGATATTATCAAATTGGGCCAGCAATTTTAAAATAATGTCAATGATAAAATGGTTTGTGTGAAAAAATATTTTGTTAGTCCTAGTTCTAAAATTATTGCTTTAGTTATTGTGGTTTGTTCATACATGTACAAACTTCAAATAAGCACACTCATTACCACAAATTATCTTATAGAGGTTATAAAACTTTAAAAAAACTGAATATACCTCAATTCTGTCACCGTATGGAATTTTTTTTGCTTAAATTCTTTTATTGGTACATTTTAGGTATACAATTAATTTACATTTATCATTGGGTGATTGTACCTGTACATGATGTATCTTGGTTCTTATTTTTTCCCCATTACCTGTGATCCCTTCACCCCTCCACCCTTCCCTATTTACGTAGACTTCTTTTCCATTTTTTTTTCTTTTCTCATAATTTTTCCTTTTGATTCTTTCCTTTCCCCATCTCCTCCCACAGCCCCTACCCCTTTGGACTTTTTCCTGTTTCAAAGTATCAATTATTAGTTATTAATCCTTTTCATCCTTATTTATACTCTCAGCTTCTCGCACTAGAGAAACTATTCGGTATTTACACATGTGTGTCCTATTTATTTCAGTTAAGAGTATGGCCTTAACATGCATCCATTTAGCTATAAATGACTTGAAAGAAAAAAGATACGGAGCTGTAGTCACTTCCTCAAGACTTGGACACATGTTCCAAACTGTTCGTCAAATAATAGCAATGTTCACTACTATTCATCTCTATCTTCTGATATTTGCAGAAGTAAAGGTTTGGCCATTTCAACCAATGCAACAGAAGTTTATGATGCCTTTCTGATGGAGACGTTTTAGTAGAACTTTATACACAGATATCTGTAAGGTCATAGAATTCATCTAAAAACATGGACATGGACAGTATTACATTTTGGGAAATGTACCAAGAAATAGCATGGTTGTGAATCACTGATCATTTTATCTTTGTATTTAAATTTTTTCCTATTTGGGAACTTGTTGCTTCATGTGAAAAATAATTTTTAAACGAAAACTAAGAAAAATTTTTCTCAATTTTCTCTTTTATGACCAAAGATGGATTGACAAACCTGTCTATTCTGTCTATAAAGTGAAGATTAGACTTTTGAAAGTCATTGAACATTTTTCAGAAGGTAAAGCTTGAAAATAGAAATTGTAAAGTTATTACTGAAACTGACTTGTAGACTTCTCTAAAAAATACAATAAAGAGGCTAATCCAAAACTTTTTTCCCATTAGATGCAAACATATTGCATCATTTTTAATATTAGTATTTAATTGAAATTTATATAAATTAAAAAGTCAATTAAAGAAAAATTTTAATCTGCCCACTTTTATGCTCATGTCTTTTATGATAATTACAGAAAATAATTTTGCCTTATAAAAGATGAACTGCTGAAAAATGATGTATCTAAACTTCAAATACATGAAGTATGCCTTTGTGTCTACCTAGAAAATATAAAATTATAAGCAGAAAAATCACTTAGAAATTATGAAAGCCTGATAATGTGGTACCATTTTAGTATTTCCTTCCTTAATAACAATGAAACTCTAAAATACCATTTTTTAAAAGTAATACTAAATAGCTACTGACCTACAAAACTTTAATAAAATGATATAAAATAAAAGTAAGCAAATGTATATTTTAAAGACTTAAATCATCCCATGTGTAAGGATTTTCTCAAGAAAAGAACCTATAGAAGGTAGATGATAGAAAAATAAAGATATATAAGGTATTTATTGTGAGGATGGCCTCACATGATTTTGGAGGCTGAGAAATCCCAGGACCTGATATTTGCCAGTTGCATAGCTCTCTCCAAGTTCAAAGAATTAGAACTAGAAGATACAATGGTTAACTAAGCTCAAGGCCTTACACTGGATAACCTGGAGACCACTGTTGAAAATCGTGGAGTCCAAGAGCCGGAGACTTTGGAGCTCTGATGTCTAAAGGCAGAAAAGAAAAGTGACTTGGTTACTTTTCTTGTTGCTAAGACAAAATACCTGAAACCCAAAGTTAAAGGAGGAAAGGTTTATTTGGCTCAGAGCTTATAGGGGTTTCAGTCCATCGATGGCTGGCTCCAAGGCAGGATAAGCATGGCAGAGAGGCATTATAGAGGAGAAATAGTCCACAGCAGGCTGGAAGGGTAGAGCACATTAGTCCTCTTTCTGTCCCTTATATTTTACACCGACTACCCACCCCAGGGTGGGTATAGCACTCACACCCTTAATCTTAGCCAGAACAATACCAAACCAGTCAGTGGACTGATTTAGTAATCTCACACTCCTAATCCCAGAACCACACAATCTAGATCCAACCAGCTCTGAAAAGTGCTCCCCCATGACTGTGTGAGGCTTTGGGGGGACATCTAGACACAAGCCATAACAAAGGGTATCCCCACTTCAGAAGCAAGAGAGCAAAATCTTCTTTCCTCTGCCTTTGTGTACAATTGAAGCTCTCAAATGCTTGGCTGATGACCACTCACAATGAATGAGGAGGAGTTAGCCTTACTTACTTAGTTCACAGATTCAAAAGAGTTTCTTCCAGAAATACTCACAAACATGCATCCGTGTGATGTGGAGGCTTTTGAATTACAGGTGATCCAGATTCTTCCAAGAGAATGAAAACACTTGCACAATTGTATGACATAGTTTTAGCAGTTGTCCCACTACTGTGATCCTTGGCTTGAAACACCAATGGTATTATCCTGAGGTAACAATCAGACATGTTCCTGATCACTTAAAACTCTTTTCAAGATCCCCAGAACCAGTTCCACAGAAATATTTCATTGAGTAAGGACTTTTATGAAACATTATTTATTGAAACTGTTTTTTATTCTGACCTACAAAATTCTAATTACAAATGACACTTTTCTCTGGCAACAGGTATATTTGTCATAATCGCACTAAATTTTTAGCCCTGAGAGAAGGAACCATTTTTAAAGAAATGCATTCAGCGAATTGATAAATAAATTGATTGTATTCAGTCAAGTTAATTGAAGTCTTGAAATTTCCTGTTCTTAGTTGAGGGAAGTCATTGTTACATTCTAACCATTTTTACTAACATTTAATTAAAGAGCATTAAAATACATAAATTCACCAAACTTGATATAAAATGAACATTTTCATATCACATTAAAATTGTGTAGCTATAAGTGATTAATTCACAGATACTTTGTAGATAAGAAAAATTCTGTGATGTACACAGGAGACATCATACACAAGCCTTCCACCCTGAGTTCTTCACTTTCTCCAAATCGTCTGAGTTCTCACATCAGTATCTAAGATCCAGTGTCAATGTTTCCTTTCTTGGAGCCTCATTTTTGATGCAAAATTATTCTCCATCCTCAACTCCATTTCTCTTGTGGCCCTGTAGCTGAATGTGCAGAGTGGATAATCACTCACTTTCCTCATGAGTATGCAGAAAACTCAGAGTAAGGAAGGTTTTAAAATAAGAAAATAATTTAAATAGAAGGTGTGTTTCAGAACTAATCATTTCTGATTTTAAATTTTTTTTCTAATTTTCCCTTTATATTCTGGATTATTATTAGAGGACTCCATTTCTATCCAAGTCAATTTTCTCCCAGTCGTGCCAGAATAGGAACCCTGTTTCTTAAACCTCTACCATCTCCAACCTCATAATAAGAAGAGGAAAATTTAAGAAAATTCTCTCTCTGGTTTCACATCTTCATTCCAAAACTCATACTCAAAGAAACTTTCTGAATTTCTAAGTCATATCTCCCATCTTCAAGTACTGCAAAGTTTTGTTTTTTCTCCATTTCTAAAGTCATACTTATTTAGCATTTACCTTTCTCCTTATCTGATCACAAGTATAAAGGAGGAGTTCTGCTAGTCCCATTTTATCTAGTGTTCTAGAATGTACAACTAATATTTTATAATAAAAATTTGTAATCATGGTAATTCCCATGTGCCCTACCACTCACTCTCCCCAAACTGACAACCAGAAGAAGCATCTTGTCCAACATAATATTTAGACTAGCAGTGAGGAAAAGATCTTTTTTCCCTCCTCTACTGTGAATAAATAAATTAGTCTGACCAAATGAAGAAAGGTAGTGTCACATGATGTATTTGGACCAGCGCTGACATTGGTAAGACGGAGCTTTTTTATCTGCTCACAGAAACTGAAGCAGAGGTCAACAGTCACATCTTCCGATCTGTGTGCCATATGTGAGCATTGTGGGGAGGAGCCTGAGCCTGCTTGTCAATAGGATTCCAAACATATACTAGTATGTCTCATAGACAGCAAAGAGGTGAACACGGAAGCCACACTACAGACAGAAGCAGAGTTTCCTCAGGGAAATCGCATCATGGGTGAGGCTCAGAACTGACTTTGCCAGGCAAAGTTGAGCACCTGTGGAAAACAGGAAGTTTCAAGGACAGAACATTGGTGCAGCAAAACTGAAAACTCAAGGTCATTCAGCTCCTTGTCCCACTGTCATGGGAATCCTACTGCCAAAATCTGGGGCACTAAAAGAGAAGATGTTTGCCTAATGGACGCAAAGAGACTTTACTACCAATGACCAATATATGGAGGCAGATGCATATTACCCAAGTGGCCCCTGATACACTGTGGAATATAGTAGGTCAGGCCAGGTCCGTAATTCCTACACCAAACTGAAAGAAGTATAGAGGCAGGCTAGGAAAAAAGGCTCCACTAAGGAAGCAAAGAGAAACGCAAAGGCAGAAATTGAGATTGCAAATCTAAATCTCTTTACCTCCCTGGGAATGGGCTACAAAGACCTTTTACAAAAGAGGTTGAGGAGGTATTGTTCTGTTAGATAGGTGAAGTGTGTTGACTCACTGTTCTGGAACAAATAATTAAAATGTTCTTAGCTTATATCCATTTTCTGTGGGATCTAGTGTAATGTTAGATGTTAATATGTAAGTAAAATACTGGAGGACACAAACACTAGGGAAAAAGGCATAAAAAGTTTCCCCACAAAATATTTGCTTTCAAAGAAGTTATTTTTCAACAAATATTAAATTAAAATTTTAAAATGTTATGTTTTATTACCAGAATAAGAAGATTAAGGCATATTCAGAGTAGGAGTCAAGTAAATCAAATAATTAGAGATCCCTTTCTATTAAAAAGTAATATGATCTAGGCATAGTGGCATATGGGTATAATCCCAGCAACTCAGGAGCCTGAGGCAGGAGGATTGCTTTGAGTTAGAGGCCAGCCTGGGTGACACAATGAGTTCAAGACCAGCATGAACTATATGTGAGACCCTGTCTCAAAAAACAAGCAAAAATAATATTAAATGTAAATCAGACTGGAGCTAAATCTATTCACACTTTGATATACATTAATACATGCAAGCTAATTGACTTGGAGCAAAAGAATCTGGAGTATTAATTTAGCAGAAAGAAGTACAGTTGATCCTTAAAACATGTGAGGATTAGTTCCAGAAACCCCTCTTCCCTTGCAGGTACCAAAATCTATGAATGCTCAAGCCGTTATATAAAATGGTATTTTATTTATATATAGCCAGTGCATATCCTTCCATATATTTTGGCATTTTTAGATTACTCATACTACCTAATATAATATAAATGGTGTGCAGATCATTGGTAATCTGTATTTTTTAAAGAATAATAACAATAAAAATATCTGCACAGGCGTAATTTTTAAGTATTTTCAGTCATAGTTGGTTGAACCCAACCAACATGTGGGACCCACAGATACGGAGGGCTGATGGTAATTCAGTAAAGAAAATGACAGCATAGAAAGCTCCAAGGAAAGGTAAAAAATTTCCAGTGGACAGAGAGCAGGATGCAATGTGGTCCTCCAAGAAAGATGAAAAAATAGGGGCAGAGCTTCTAAAACTAACTTAAAGTCCCCACAAACAACCATGCCTGAATTTCCAGAAAAAATCCACTTATTATATGCTATGAGAGACCATTTTAGTGTAGCAACTGACTTCCTCCAAAGGTTGCTAGCGTAAAGATTAAAACAAAAGTCATACTGTACATGGAATGTGTGTATAAAATCAATAAACAATTGTAATTTATGTATCCAAGGTCCCATTATTTTGTATTTGAGACACTTTCCCCATAAAGATCAGAACCATTGTATCTTTTTCCTTTAGATATATACCAAACTCCATATGAATTGAAATACATTGTTCAAGGGTTTTAGTGAATTAGTTCCTGTTGAATAAATTATTTGTCCTTTTCAAATGAAAATAAAAGACACAGAGATATAGATATCCCTAACTCAAGAATTTAAACCAATTTTTTTTTTTTGGTTCATTAGTGTTCCTCTTCTGTCAGCTTTCAGGATCTTTACACCTTCTCTAATGCTCAATTCTATTCATGTACACTCTATTGTTCTCCTTGTTTCAACTACTGGCAAAATCACAAAACAGAAGACAAAGGAAGTCATAATATTCTATCAGTTCAAATCGAAGGACCACGCATTTCAGAAGGATTCAAGTCTGTTTTTGCGAGATGATTCTGAAACACAAAAACATGATGAATATATCAAAGATATTTCTCACATATTGCCTGCCATAAAAAGATTATTTGAATTAAACATCCTCATTGCTCTGTTGTCAAAATGTTACTATAGAGAGATAAACCACACACATACCTGAGCTCTACCACGATCCATAAACTTTTACATTTTCTATTGGTGTTTTACTAATACTTAATACTTTACAGAGCACACTAACAGAGACCTTAGAACCTATTTTTGTCAGAATTTGTTTTCCCTAAAATTGAAAAGACAAATTCTGAGTTATTGCTTAAGCCCTCAACTGTCTAAAAGTGTATTGCTTATGTACAGCATTATTTAGAACAGGGGTTGTTACTGACATGATATCTTTTCACATAAATATAAGCAAGGCTAAGGAGACTTTGATGTTATTTTAAGTAGCTTACTGTGATAGAAAGACTTGCTTCTTTTCACAAAATTGTGGTTCATTTTTCAAAAATTTAGAGTTAGCCTATCAGATTTGTAGATCATAAAAATTTTAGAGACATAAGGAATGTCAGGGTCACACAAGCAAAACACTGAGAAAGAGGACCTATAATGCACATTTCTCCTCCATCATTAGGATGTTTCTTAAGTGTTTGACTTATCATTTTATGACCAACTAGAAGAGGAGCTAAGAACAGTAAGAAATCCAACTTCTGCAGACTCTTACTCTAACTCCAGTATAAGATACTAACGGACTTTGCAAATAATCTCCTGTTTTGTGTATTGATTTTCATCAGGCTTGTACTACAGTTGATATAGTTTAAAACTGCACTGAGTTGTAAGTGAACATGAAATGAAAGATTCAGATCATCATCAACTTTCTAAATTACCAGAATAAATGTGAAAATTAGAGGCTCCAGGCATAAGGTCTATATCCGGTTTTTGCTGTTGACTTACATGGTCGGATCATCATGTTCTAGCTTGCAAATCAAGTGTCTCAGTTTGCCGTAAGATTAACAGGAAATGTGATTCTGTGATTTATCATCCATCTGGAAGTTGTATCCGGTAGAAACAAAAAATAAGTTCTGAGAAAATAATAGTGTACATTACTAATAATTAGTATACATTAGTATACAATAATTAGTATACATTTCTTCTCAGTAAGTATGTTACACTTAGGTCTTCTACATATAGGACTAACTGATAAACAATGACTGAGACTACAAAGAAAAAAACAATAACAAAATCACATTAATGTGATTGCCATGGATGTTAAGAATTTTGATTAGCAAATTCAGATTTCTCAGGTAAATTATTTGGTTAACCATTTGAACAAGTTATAGAGGTAAAAATAGCAAGAGAAGAAATATTTTTGCTATTAACTAAAATAAATAACAGTAAAAATTCTGAACATATTTGGGCTTCCAAATTCTAGGTATGAACTATAAACTGTATGAATTATAAGCTTTGTATTGGTTGTAAAGAGATTAAAAAGTATTACATAAACATTGAGCAACTATTTTGCTTAAGACACTGACTTAGACACTGCATTGGTTTTATATTGGTTTTATGCACACACACACACACACACACAAACACACACACACACACACAAAACCAGGCAAATTTTGTTCTCAGGTAGGATAACATTCCATGGAAGGAAGACAATATATAAAAATGAAGAAATTCACTTTAATAATTTTCCTGTTCTTTTGCTGTTGTTCTTTTCCACGTTTAATAGGTCAGGTTAAGGTACGTTAAACCTGACACATTAAACTTTTCTCTTAGGAATGAATCAATTTTATAGTTGATGAAACACGCATAGATTGATCATCTACTCCTTGGCAAGTGCTTTCATAGATACTGGGAAGCTACATTTCAAGAACTGCTATGGGGTTAAACAAATGTTTAAAGAGCATCATCTTTACTTCCAGGCAGCATCAATATGTCTGAGAACATATGGATAACAACAATCTCCAAACAATTTAAACACTACTTTAATAAGGTGTCCAATCCTTACAACAACTTCACACGATATACTTTATTTTTCCTGTTGTACAGATGAGAAACCAAGCTGATTCAGATCAAATATTTTCTCATGCCATGCAGGTGGTACACAGTAAAAATATGAATTTTTTTCAATCCACCCAATTCCAAGACCTTCATTTTTCTGTCCACCACCTTCCCCAGGGTCTTTTCCCATCACATCCTGCTATCTCCAAGCATCTAAGCATCTCTTTCTATTTATTCAAAACTCCAAGTAAATTGTAAAATGTGATTTGTGTAGAGGATGCTTATAGACCATTGGCCCCACAAAACATGGAAATGGAGACCTCACAATGACTTTCCTATCCTTGAAATGATGTGCTCTATTGTGTAGGAGTGTGCTTTAGTCCTAAGAAATGAGATGCATGCAAATCATCCCTATGTTGTGGGCAGGCTTCTGAGCAATATGTAAATAAGCAAGAGAAAAAATATCCACATTAATAAACAGCCCTGTGGATATATGAAACCCATCTGCAACATTAGGTAAAGAGTTTGTATACTGAGTAGTCAGCCGGGATGTCCATATTGCATTCCTCAGTGTCTGCAAGGGAAAACAGAATGATGGTTCAGGTAGGGCGGTGCCATATGGCTGAATCCATGAAAATATCACAGTTATTTTTTTTTCAGCAACTGCAATCGGTCCATGTAAGCAAGGATCAAATCTCTGCAAATAGAATTATGACACTCCAAGTTTCGTCCTGTTTCCAAGGTCTCTTTCTCACACATCCTGCTGAGATTAACCTATAATATTTCTTTGCACGTGGATTGAGTTCTCCTAAAATAGGGGATGACAACCAAAGGGAAATTGAAAGTAGAAGAGACACAAGCAACAGAAATGGCCCAAAGTGAGAATCACAGATTGACAATACAACATGTGCCAGTGAGCCCATGGCTGACATTATCAAGTGAGATGACTCAGAGGAAAAAATATATATATCCACCAAAGGAACTGTTAACTCACACCAAACAGGAAATGACTGATTAAAGACAGAACAGAAATGCAAAACCAGCACCCAAATTGAGCCTGGGATCTTCAGCTGTGCCTTAGACTGACAAGACAGTAGCATGCAAAAGCACACAGACTTGCTTCATCCTAATGCCATTGTCATGGAGAAATAGAATGATAGTAAGAAAATAACAGGTCTGTCATTTACCTTTTTCTTAATTGCTCTGTTTATTATTTTGTTTTATGTTTCCTACTTAATATTTGGAATACTGTTTTGCTGTGATAACTAAAAAAGATAGGAATTAAAATGACAGAACACTGGTTGAATCGGGCAAATTTAGCTGTGATATTTTCAGGACCTCAGTTCATCCTACCCTGTCTTACAATTCTAAGACTAAATGAAATAGATGTTTCCTCTGTTGCCATTAGCATCTGCATTGGGAAAGACAACTTTTAAATTCTTTAGTAATACTTTTGCTAAGTACACCTCACAACTCAAGACACTCAATCAGTTTGGCTAGGTTAGCAATCAAATTTCAAATACTTTGTCCTATAAATAAAGATTAGCTTTAATTTTTAAAAAATTAAGCATATTCTCATTTATCTGCCAACACACAACTCTGTATGTAATCCTCAAAAATGTATTTTAAACAAGATTCTCTTTGGAACCTCAAACCCATTCAACCCTAAAGTCACAGATACAAAATTAAGAGGTTGACAAACTCCAGAGAACTTAGTCAGAGACAGCAAACAATTATATACAAAATTTTCTTTAGAGATTTCTCTCCAGAAAGGTCATCTAAATTTCTCTTTCAGTCTCCTGTGCTTTGCATGTTATCCAAAACACAAGCCACACTAGCATTTTGTTCTCTTCTGTACTCTTGCTTTCTTGATGCTTTTCTCTTTATCCTGAGTAATCTGAAAAATAAAAACCTCTACCTCTTTGTCTTCACTGAAGTCTGGCTCTCCCCTGAGAACTTCCCCCTCACTCATCCTTCTGTGTCCTACAGTTCTGGAGTTGTAGGAGTATGGTGGAAAGATCATTAGTCCAAATTTTCTGCTTTTCCATTTCAGACCATTATCTTCTATTAAACCTGTTCTTTGCCCAGGCCTTTGCCTTCTAATATGTTTCACTCCTCTTTTCTGTTGTCACTCAAATTATCTTTTTTCATTCCATTTAACTTCTAACAACTTCTCTGCATGTTTTGAAAACTTCAGAAGCTGGAAGTTTGTCTTTCTCTTCACCCCAAGTTAAGCATTTATTCTAGTCAGCTTCAATTTCCGTACAAAACACATAGCCTTCTGACTTCCTCTATTTGTTGGTTTTCACTTCCTTTCTCCATTTCCCTCTCCTTAAAGTTTTCATCACCCAAAATCCTTTGACCTTTAAACTCTTAAATTCCATTATCTTTTTCCATTTTCCATTATCAACTTCCCGCTGTCCAGTTCATCCACTGTTCTACTCCCACTCTTTGTTAACATATTCATGATTCCAGTGCCTCAGCTACTCCACTTCCTCCCAGTCTTGGACCCTTGTTAGCACTGTGCAGTGATGAAAGTGTTCTGTACTTGCCCATTACTTTTTCTAATAGAAATTTATGCTCTGGAACTTCTCTTGTATTTCAAAAATGGCTGGGACTTGTCCATGGTCAGCTTTTTCTCTTCCACTGCTTTTTCAAAAGTTAACAACTCTCTTCAAGTTCCTCCTATTCTTTGAGAATTACCTACACTCTTTTCTCAGGATGGTTAAGGAAAAAGGTATACAAGGGGAAATGGTTAGACTCCTTCCTTTTTCTACAGTTGCCTTTATCCCTAAATTGGTATGAAAGGAGGCCCAACGTTTCCCTGTGTTTAGTGGGATACGGAGAGGGGAGAGATAGATAGATAGATAGATAGATAGATAGATAGATAGATAGATAGACAGATAGACACTATTCAAAGGAGTCCTAAGGCCAAGACGATGGGGCATAGAGTTGATTATTATTATAAATAAAAACTTGAAGACAATATGGCTGCAAGGCTCCATTTCAGAAAAAGAGCTGGGACAAACTCTAAGCAGGGTTTCAGTAAAATCTCACAGTAGTCAAAACTTAAAAGATACTGTATGCCATTAGTACCAAGGGATTCTCTTAGCGAGTCATGTCTTCATGGGCCAGTCAATCCAGAAATCTGAAATCACTTTGCCAGATATCTCATCTTGCAATTCACCAAGTCCTCTGATTTTTTCCTAATATATGATTTTTTTCTAGTATATCATATTTTTTTCTCTAATATATCATTAATTTTCCTACCTTAGTTCTGGGTAAATAGCTCCTCACTGTCTGTTTACTACAGTTTGGCCCCAACATCCATTATGCTACTGTAAATTGTTATTTATGTCTTACTGGGTCATCTATCTGCTTAAAAATATTATCGTGGTTCCTCATTTTGCAGGTTCAAAAGCTCAGATCTTGACATTTATAATACATATACCCTTTTCTAACTCCCATCTACTTCACTTGAAATCATCTTCTACCCTTAAAAATCCTAAACTCATGACACATTTAACTATTTGCAGTTTCCCAAGTTTGTCTTGCTCTTACATTTTAGGTAATCACAGAACATTTGCTTCCCACATAAGCTCTTCTGAAAGACTTCCTTTGCATTTCCTTCCCCATAGGCTGATTAAATCACCCCTTTTGATACCTATAATGGTGTGTACCCTCATGCTAGTATTTGTTTAAGTATAAATTATTAAACAATTAAGCCTTAAAGGGAAGAACTATCTTGTTCATCCTGGGCCGACCTAGCACATGGTCTGCTGCAATTTTCTAATTCTAGTCATTTTATCCAACCCAGGGCCCTTTATCCGTGATCACGCAATTTATTGCTGCACTGGATACCAGTGACACAAAGATTAATAAATCTCTTCTTCTGATTACAGTCTAAAAGCAAAGATTTTCAACTTTTAGATGAGCCTAATATAATAGCATGGTAACTACTGGGTTAAAAGATTATCCTGCAGCTGCTGTGAGTTCCAAAGACAGACCTTTAGCGTAACCTGTAGGCTTGCTGTAAAAAGTGATGTCTGAGAAGAATTTCAAAAAGAAACATAAAGGTTTCTCAGGAAAAGAAATGTGATTTCTCCAGATGTTTCAACTCCAATTTAAAGTCGGCAATCTTATCAACCATTTCTTGTCCTTAAATGTCATGGGAAGAAACAAGCAGCAAACAGGAAAGGTCAGTGAAGGGATAGCCCTTTCTTCTGGGGACACTAGGTGATTTTATCACTCTGGTTGCACTATTTCTGAGTCCCAGTGAAATATCACTGAGCAGGCCTAATATATAATATGCGTTCCTATCAATGTGAACGTTATCTAAAATGAAATTTATTGCCATTCATCTTAGAATTTACTGTAATTAAGGAGGTAAAAGCCAAACTTTATATCACCGACTTTCTATTGCCTTTTTAAAGGTATCACCAGAGTCCAAAATGTTTGCAAGGTTTTTAAAAAAATTATTAAAATAGTGTAAATTTTTATTATTATATATGGAAGCTAATCATTTCAGAGTAAACAACAGATGTTTGCACCCGTATTGCTGTTTGGTACTGACATCAGTATTAAATGATAATATGAAAACATGTCAAAGACGTGAATGATGAATTCAAATGTCAAAAGTAGTGGAAATGAAATGTTTAAAATAGAAAATTTAAGGGTCTTGGATGAGAAGTAAAACTATGAGCACCTTCTTCTGGCAATGTGTAATACTAGTTTTTCACACAATAATAATTTGAAAAAGTTCAAGGCATATTTCTCTTCAAAAATTGTTACTAACTTATAGATGATGAAAATACTCATTTGACCAGGCAAGTAATGGTGCCTGAAAAGGATTCAGTTGTATTAAAACTAGTAAAGCCGTTAGTTGTTTTAGTATGTAAATAGGTGAAAATTGAACTGTTTTGTGTTGTGTACCATATTTTCTGAACATTTTTTGCTGTGTTTCTAGAAATCCAAGTTTCTATATTTAGGTATTGAATTACCTTATATGCAGTTGCAAATAATATTCTTAAAGTTGTTACCATTATTCAATATTTTCTGAGTAGAATCTCATACTAGAAAAACAAATATCTAACAAAATGGGTTAGGTTTCATCCAATAAATACCATTACCAATTATTTTACTCATTTAGTTTATGTTTGGTGCACCACACTAAATTAAGTGTTCTAGGTTTCTGTCTTTATCATTAGCTAAAAGTGATCAAGCTCGATGAAATGGTAGACCAAATCGTTGGCCTCCACAGGACAAGTTCTTAACAAAATGCAGGCTCTGTGAAAAAAGGCATCTTGTCTGTTTCATTGATTGCTGTGTCCTCCGTACATCCCCTGTACCTATGCTAAGTTTCAGTACCTAGGAAGTTATGTAATACATGGGGTATGAATCAGGGAATGAAATACACAACAATAAAAGCAATCAAGTTTATCTTTCTTTGAGAATAGAACTGAATACCACATTCTCCTTATTCAATCATCTATGTAAAAGGATATATACCCTGTTTCCAGGATCTAGCTATTATTAATTGTGCTGCTATAAACATGGGTATACATGTATCCCTGTAATATATGTAGGTAAAGGGATGCAACTTGAGAACATCATGTTAAGTGAAATAAGTCAGACATACGTTTAAATTTTGCATGGTTTCTCTCATAAAAAACCCAAAATAAATGTAGATATAGATAGCTATAGATACAGATATAAATTAAAGAGTAAAAAGGAAGATAAGTAAATAGGAAGTAGGGAGAAGTTCAAATAAATTCCCAAATTACCTATTCCATTATTTCAAAAATGTTTTCATATATATTGTAATTTGTTTCATTTATACTACTAGTTTCTCTTAGTTCATTGAAAAGAAAGTTTTGTGCTATATCTGTTTCTTCTTTGTAAGAGAATAATTTTTGTCTGTGCTTGTATTCTGAATAACCACTTTGAAGATAATGATAAACACTATAATAACAAGTGTTATTCTCTTATTATTTTGTTATGAAATTTTGTTTTATTTTTTCATAAAATAAAAAAGCACTTAGACTTTTAAAATTTTCTTTAAAATAGTATCACTAGGAGTATACCTTAAAAACTTTAAGACTCTGAAAATACATTGTATTTCATAACTTTATGTTTGTTTATGACAAAATTTCGAAATGACAGATTTGATGGAGTCAAATATAAATTGAGTTCAAATTCATCTTTGTTATATACAAAGGTCTAAATAGTTATTTGTTACAGTATCCAGCAGAGAAAAAAGGAAATCCAAGGAAGTAGTTATCTTTCTCTCTCCCACTGCCATTGGTTGTTGAGCCTGAATTCTTTTACATATATTTTGTTTTTACCATATATTAGTGATACATAATAGTTACATTCATCTTGGTAATTGATACATATAAATATTGCAGTAATTCCTTTTATTTCCCTTCCCTCTCCTATCTCCTGTCTTTTCTCAGCTACAATTCCCTGTCCCATCTCCACAAACTCTGTCTTTTTCTATAATCTATCTTTTCTTATGCTCTCTCAATTCTTTATATTTTGAGTCTGTTATATATGAGAAACCATGTGATATTTAGCATTCTATGTCTGATTTATTTCGCTTATCATGAGGATCTCAATGTGCCTCCATTATCCCTCAGGTAAATTGTGTGATGCTAGAATTGTTTATTTTTTCAAGATACTAGGGAATAAAAAGTTACTTAACTTTGAAGGTTAAAAGAATTATTGCTGTCTGATGGAAAGTTACAACACTCACTTAAAAATTAAGGTCAAGATCGGAGATGTGACATCTTCAACATGTGCCAATTATTTGTTTCTTCTAAGATTTTGGACTCTGCTCTCAGCCTAAACATATATATATATATATATATATATATATATATATATTCTTGATCATTGCAGAAAACACTGAGAGAAACTTACTGAACTTTTTCAATTCTCTATCTAACACAGTTGTTAACAATATGGACTCCAGAAAAAGAGTACAGGGCTTGACTCTCACTTTGAACTCTTACCGAACTGGGTAACCTTGGACAGATTACATAACTTCATGACACACCGGTATCATTCATGAGTAGGTGGCACAGTAACAGTATTAAGATAAGATTGTGTGAAAATAGTCAGTGATCAATACACAAGAGCCATTTATGGTACAGCCACAGCAGAATAGGATATGATAATGGTTTTCAACCTTGGAGGGCGTCATGTAGGGGGAAGCAAGCCTACCTCCCTCCACATCTCTCGCACTGGCTAGTATAGGACAGTGATGTTAAGTCTGAGGATATTTTAAAAAGTAAGAATATTGTCATTTGTATAAAAAGAAGTGGAAAGGAACTAAAATGTCTCATTTCCCTACCTATATCACTCACTCACTATATAGCTCTTAATGTAGTAGTCATAATAAATTCAAAAAAGTTGATATTATCTTCCTAATTTCACACACAAGAATTTGAGGATGAGATACATCAAGGAATTTGTGAAGCTCAGTACTGGTAGGTGGTGAAGATTTGCTGAAATCCATGTCTCAGTAGATAGTTCATATTGTTTGAGCAATGCCCTGAGCTTCCTCATGACTGTATATGTTGTTTATGAGGCTCTTTCCACTCATACACTGTCGCAGCTCTGGGACTAAGACTCCTGGCAATGAGGAGAAAATAATGAGTCACCATTACCCCTCCACTCCATAGTTACAAAAATTGTTTGAGTTACAAGGGCATCTTGAGAGGTGGTAGCAATTAATTAGCCAGAGCTTCTCAAAATCAGCATGCTTATGGATCACTTGCAAGCCTTGTGCAAATACAGGTTCTGGTTCAGATAGGCTGCAATGGCACCTATGCGTCTGGACTTCCAATGGTTTTCTGTGGTTCTGACACTGCTAACCCGGGCACTGTGCCTCGAGTAAGAATAGGTATTCTATGTATGAAAAACAGAAACCCAATTTATCATTGCCTCTTCTTAATGACATGCACTGTTTTGACCTAATATTACCTCATTTAGACTAGTAAGGGATCTCATTCCTTCTCAAATAAATTTACTTTTTTCTATTAACCGATTTTTTTTAAACTGATTTCATTGTTACAAGATTATTTACCGGTAAGAACAGAAACTCAGAAGAGTTTACAAAAGTAGAAGAATGAGGGAGTGCCATATTATGATATATTAAGATTCAAGTAGGAAAAAAAGATTTTAAAGTAGGACCATTAGCCCTTTCAAAAGAAAATTCATTGATCTCATTAATATCACACCTCTTTCAACTACTGCATCTGGCTCAGACATTCTCATAATAAGCTGTACCATCAGAAAAGAGAAAGACACATATATTAATAAAAATAAAACTGTCCTCTCTGTACCCAAAACAGCAATATAATGCAATAGTCTAATTGACTTTTAAAAATATATATGTGGAGAGGAAAAAAAGCAGGCACAAAAGAAATAAAATAGATTTGGGGAAAAAAACACTCTACATGAGATATCTCAGCTCAGTATAGAACTAGGAGATGCATATAACACCTGTTGAGGGCTCACTTCCTCCCTGAGTTACCTGAGAAGAAAGGAAATATCCCCTCCAATTGCTAGGGGGATGAAGGTGTAGGGAGCCTATGCAGCCTTCACTCTTGGACTCCAGGGAAGGAAAAGCAACTTCCAGGAAGGTGTCCTCATGACAGCCAGCTCAGCATCCTTCTCCTTCTGACAATGAATGAATGTATTGAGGCCAATAGCTGAGTGTGTCCAGGTCCCCTGTCCTGCTAGTCCAGAGATCCCAGCTTTGCTAGCGTATCAGCAGGTATGGGACTTTGCGTCATGGCTGGATGGATGGTTTACTGGTGGAGAAATATTTTGTTTCATTCACCTGTTGCTTCGGTCCTATTTTCTTTTGTTTCCCAGTAATATAGTTGACATTTTGAACTTCATACAGGTGAACATCTAATGCTCTTTTTTTAATTGATCCTGAACTAGACAAGGAAAGAATAGGTGTTGAGTATTGGCCTTCTCTAATCCCTAAGCAGAGCTGGCTTGGATGGGTACAAAATTTAGTGTGAATTGGAAGAAGAGGTAGCAATCACTGGCGTATTAGGAACATGTCAATAAATCCTGCTTTTATTATTGAATGACTCATTAGATGGTTTAATGAACTGACTTTATCCAAATAGCTTAGTGTGGTTTTAAGAGGAATTTTCTGATCTCTATGTAAACAACTTTGTTCTGGATTCTGTAGGAGTATTGTTGACAGAATGAGAAAAGTAAAGTTCGGAGTCCTGGTAGTGCAGTTGCATGATCTCTGGTCAAAAGCTATGCAAATAATAAATAGTAAAAACTGAAAGATATTGCTGATTGGGTCTTTCAAATTTATAATCAGCTCATGTATAGTCTCTTGAGATTCTTGGAAAAGAGAAGGTAAATGAGCTCTGAATATTCTATCCCAAATCATTAGTTTTATTAGGGCTACAAATTATATCTATTAATTTCTTACTACTTCTACATTTGCTCTCTACAGAATATATTCTGATAGTTATCCATTCATTTTTCTTTAATATGTCATTCAAAAAAAATGGAAATGAAATCTGTGTAAATAGAGAAGGGCAGAGGGGGTGAAGGGTGCACAGGTAATGGGGAAAAAATAAGAACCAAGATATATCATGTACAGGTACAAACACTCAATGATAAATGTAAATGAATTGTATACCTAAAATGTACCAATAACAGAACTAAAAAAATATATATATATATATGTCATTCAATTAAAAGGTGACATTATTATTTAAATTCTATTATTTTAACACCTTTCCGGTAAATATTTTCTCATTTTATTGTTTAAATAAGGTAACAAGCAGATAAGCAGATGAATTTAAATTCAATCTGAAGGTGACTGATATGTACATGCTCTTATTCTTTTGAATGTCATATATGACCCAAACCAAATATAATTCCCAAAATTCAAATTTCAAAGTATGGATGTGAAAAATATTTGTTCTTCACAAAGTTTATTCACACCTTTGACTATACAAAACCAAGCATAATATTCTTGACATTTTCTGCATAGAAAATGAGAGGTGAATCTGACATTTAAAATCAGGCTTCTCTCCTCCTATCCCACCTCCAGAAGCTACTTTTGTGATAGCTTCTGTGAAGTGCAACAGATTTGAGGGACAAGCTTAAAATGGCAGTTTATTTCCTGATTTCATTTTCAGAATTATGATAAACTTATGAAAATAACCCAAAACTTACCCACTGACAAGTAATATGTATGTCTTCATTGTCAAAATATGCTTAAAACAGTGGTTTTTCATTTTAGTAACCCAGATGTTTGTTGTCAGCTTATCTCATTATTATTAATAGGAATCTAATTGATATTAATTCCCTCAACAACTAGGCTAGCACTTTTCTCAGTTTAACTTCTCTTCTATGGTTGCCACATTTAACTGTTTTTCAAATTCCCTCTAGTGAAATTCTACATGACCTTCTTATCTGTAAAGATAAACTGTAAACATAACAACCTTGTTTAGAAATACATTTTACCCAGCTTAAATGCTATTGAAATCGCATCAGTTAGTAAAGGACAAGTCACACTTCATTTTTTTAGATAGCTCACATTGTTTTCCATAATGCAATGACTAGAGCTTTGGATATTTAAATGGTACTTCACAGTGCAGACGTGTTCTAAACTTCTTCATGATTATACATATGCTCTTCTATAGTGTGCACTAATCTCTTCTGCCTTGGATGTTTTAACAAAATGGCTGAAATTTTCAGCCATTATGGATGAGTTATTCAGCAAATCTGTAAAAGCAATTCCACTTGACAAGCCTATAGTACTACTTTAAGTGATTGAATCTCTTTGATTTCACAATGGCAAGGTCCTTATTATTCTTGCGGGAATTTTACAAGTTCTAAGAATATTTCCAAAATGCCACTAGCCACATTGCCAAAAAGAGACAGGCAATTCAGTCATAGTTTTAGTAATTTGGATTAGTGAATCCAGTTAAGCAAAGATTTCTTTTAGAAGGAAAAAGAAACTATTTGTTGTTCTGTATATTCAACTGCATTGATCTTTTATCAGATTGCGTATCTTAAAGTTCTATCCCATAACATGGCTCTCTTGTCTTCCTTAAGTTTATTTTCTGGTAAATGAATGAGAGCCACAAAATTGGTGAGGTCATGAAACTTACTTATTTGAAACACTGAATTGTATACATCCCTTAAAGGAAAAGGGATGTTTTTTGCCCTGAGGGTATTAGTCATGGTCCATAGTTCGTGGGAAAAACTAAGGAAGTCTCAAAATTGTGTTTCTATTATTTCTATTTCTCTAAGACTTTGTTTGAATTCCAAAGTGAATTTTCTATTATCCCATTGTACATTGCATAGGAGGGTACCAACCAACAGCCTTTGGAAGCAACACCTGCAGTTACATTCAAAGGCATGACTTTTCCAAGCAGTGTGTGAGCTGGCTGCATTGTCCCCAAAGGGATAAAGGCCCAGGTTCTTTACCTGACTGGCAGAAGCATTCCAGCACCACGAAAGGACTCTAAACATTGTTTTGTAAGTAATGAGTCCTGCTGGTTTCATCCTGCAAGACATTGAAATCCCACAGGGAAAATGTGGTTAGAAATAAAACAGAGGGCTGGGGCCTTTAATGAGTTTCCTATCCACAGATGCCATCAAGCTTTTATACTATTCATTTTATTTCTACAGCTTCAACAAAGATTCCCAGAGTTGTGGGCCATACTCTTAACACTGAAGTGCATAGAACTTGGCAGAAATCTACACTTCAGAGATAATAACATATCACTCCATGAAATAAAGGAAAAGGCATAATCAAAAAAAAAAAGAAGTTAAATATGGAAACCTGTTTTGACAACAAATGAATACAGATGAAGCCAGACAGGAAAGGTGTTATGTGTGCATGGGTTTTTTTTTGCATGTTTCACATAAATTACAGTAGTGCAAGAATCTATCAGGTTTTTTTCTTTCTTTTTCATATCCTTCCATTCAGATATATTATTTATATTGTTCTCCATCTTATATCAAAAAAAATTTCAAAGACTAGTGCTTTAAAAAGGCAAAAAAAAAAAATACTTGAAAAACTAACCAAAAATATACATAGCTCATTTCCCTATTGTGTTTCATTAGCTATTATAGTTGAGTATTTTTTTAAAGTCACTTGGATATCCAATGAAATTAAATTATGCTTACCGAATTTAAAATAAGAAAAGGGAAAATGTTGTTGTTTCTTTGTAGATGAATCATGGAAATAACCAGAGGAAGCTAACACCTAACACATTTTGTTAATATGATATTTATTGAATTATGTAAAGTTTCTTTACATTTTGCACTGGTAAAATCATTGAATGTCATTAAGTTTCTAATTAAATGACAGATAAGATATAGATCTCAGAGTTATAGTTATTAGAATCAAAATAAAATTTGGATTTTCCAATCTTTTAAAACTAGCCTGACTTTTATTTTTCTCTTATGAAGATTTTTCATTTATATTCAAACTAGAAAATGTTTGTAAGAGATTTAGAAAAAAATCCAGCCAAGAATAGTGGAGACTCATTACAATGAAAATTTATGTTATCATTTTTAAAAATGCTTAGGTTGCATTTTGACAATTTTGTATTGTCTCCTGGGTGAGTTTTTCAAAGTTAACTTCTAGTGAATCAACAGTTTTGCTTAACTAAATTAATAGTAAATTTAAAATGTTTTTCTTTATTATTGTTAATTAAAATGTTGAAATAGCTATTAGAAAGTATAGAAATATTTTCTAGTATTTTAAATTTCTCCATCCCTATGTGAATGAAGGAGGTAATAATTCAGAATCCCTTTCAAAACTTACAAAAAAAGAGATATGAAAGAGACCTAAGTTGATGAGCATAAAGAAATTGAAGTCAGTAATAATTCAAGTGAATTATTAAAAAGAAAAGCAAAATTTTCAGAAAATATGAATGCAGAAATCCATAACATCTACATTTCCAACCCAAACCATGTGATTCAAATTATTTAATCAATGAGACTGCATTTTTGTTTGCCTGATTTTTGGTAACACAGAAACTAATACAATGGGGAAAAACCTGATATCCATTGATCTATCAAACCCCAAAGTTACGTCCTTCTCTTCCACTGTTTCCACCATGACTTCACACATTTCTTTTTCTACA
>NW_004624820.1:2835420-2855420 GCF_000247695.1 Heterocephalus glaber | reverse complement strand
CAGTGAAACATTACAACATTACAGACAAAGTAACAAATGATTTAATTACCAGTGTGCTTATTAATGTTAGATTCCCTGCAGTGATCCTGGCAAATCAGGGGCCTATAATAGACCTGTGGGTTTCACTGAATTCCATTAGGGTTTAAATAATATTTCTCACTATTTCTCAAATCCTTCTTTTCATGGCTCCTTAATAACTCTAATTAATTTTAATTTGTACAAAAAAATCCATGGCATCTTTAGAAACTTTTAATTAGCTATAAAATAAAACTCTTCTCCTCCCAAGAAGACATATATGATCAGCTTTTGAGTAGCCTCACAAATAAGTTTTCATTAATAGTAGTTAGCTCCCTGTAACATTATGAAATGGAAATCTAAAACAAATGTGGAACTGTACAAGTGGTCCAGTGCTCCTTTTCTAGTGGCAGACAAAATGTGATTTGTTTAATAAGAACCAAGTTAAACAACAGCATAGTAAAATGTTTAGATAGTAGTGTGATAAGTATCATCATAATATTCTTTTTTTTTAATCATTGATGCAAATGTACAACCTGCAACCATTTTGTTATTGTAGTATAGAAAACACATTGGTTAGGAAGCCTTAGTGCATGTTGAAAGAGGATTTGAAAATGCAACAGGACACTGTCCCAGCTAGACACAGAATTGATGAATAAAAATGGCACAGACAAGTCGATCCTAGCTAGACTTGTGTGCAGCAATATTCAGATCTCTCTGGATTGGCAGGGTGTAGGGCTTTCCCCAATTTGATGCCATTATATATGACATTAAGTTATTGTGAGGCAATGACAATGAAAACCCAGATGATCAGAGGAGTCAAACAGAGCAGCTTAAATTAAAATATGTGTCTGCAAGTGTTTCCAGGCAAAGAAAAATTAGAGGGTAGGCAATTAAAAGGTTGTTTAGCACAGAAATGCTGATATACAGACAACTTTATAATAATATTTTTTCACAGTGGCTTTGCAGTTCTGCAGAGACTAGGCAGTACTGCAGGTGTTTCTGGGTGGCATTTCAAAGCCACAAGCTGTAAAACTTAAGACATGGGGATACGCAACCCCCAACGCTGATGAATACATTTATTATGTTCAGTGCTGTCAGCAGCTGAAAAGCTATCCATCACATTGAAACAGCACAGAGTCAGGAGTCTCTTTTTGTGGAGAAATATTGAAGTCAGATTGTTGATGTCAAAAGTCAAAGTATAGTTCAGCTATCTGTTTTATGAATCTGACTGAAACACATTGTGCCTGTGCGCAAACTGATATCTAGCAGAGCTCATTTTAGCAAATGTGTGATTTAGAAGTCAAAAAAACATTCCTACAACCAAACTCATAGCAGGCAGAGGCTGTGGCACGCTCACATAGTTTTTACATTTCAATATGACACCGTTTGGTAGTGTTTATCATCTGAAATCCAAACCATATCAACTTTCTAGCTACGATATTTAAGATCTATGTTCTTTCAAAAAATATTCACACAATAAGAGAATACATTAAAATAGTGCCTTGGTATCAAAGTTATTGGCCTTGTTGGGCTCTGCTTTGCTTTTATTTTCTTCTGTAAATTATACCACAAGTAAATAGTGGATTCACTTTATTCTCAATACAAAAATAGACACTCTATGGGGTTGAAATTACATGAGCATTTAATAGCCATTAAATTGGAGACAGTACTTAAGTCCTAGGACACATGCACCCACTTACACTTCTGAAACCCCTACTATAATATCACTTAGACTATCTGAGCTACATTTTATACATCATCTTACATACCAGGCATCCAGTAGCCCAGTGCTATTGAATTCTTAGAACTAAAACAGAAAGAAAAGAAAAAGTGCTATATTCAAGATGCTCTACTTCGCCAATTTCTATCCTCAGCTCACCTTATTTCTAAAGATACCTTCTTTCTTTTCACTGCAATAAATTTTAATTAATTTATAATAAAAAAGGAGTAAAATGAAATTGTTTGGGGGGAGTGCATATTTAATCCTATTTAATAGAATATTTGAACTAACTTCAAAATAGATGGTGCAGCTTGGAAACTATTATTTCATTTGCACAAATCTTAGGGATCAAAGTGTACATTTGGAGTGTATTTTTTAAGCCAGGACTTTGTACCTCCGAGGTAGCATATGCTCAGAATGCTATTACACTTACCAGCCTTCCTGCAAATTTGTGGTGTTTAACAAAAAACAAGCACATTTTTCAATTCAAGTCAGGAAGACTCTTTTATTTTTGCTGATTTCTCCTTCTTTTCTCTTTTCTAGCACAACCCTCAGGGCGCATGATGTAATGGCCAGCACTTGCACATGGGAGCCAGAAAGCCTTTCATGAGCTGCAACCTTTATTCAATAAAAATTATTGTGTTCCAGATCTTTTTTTCTTCCCAAAGAGGGGAAAACATATAAATATCATGTAGAAAGATTTAGGAATCCTAGAGAGCTCTGCAGGTTTTAAAAACATTAATTATTGTTAAAACCAAGGGAAAAGAAGCAACACACACAAAACCAACACCAGAGATTATTTTTACCCTAACTTGGTTCAGTGACACCAGATGTAGAACGGGGCTCTGTGCCTTGAAGTGTCACAAGTTTGAGTCAAAACTCAACTTCAAGTTAATTGGCTGGTTTGGGGGCTACACAAATTGAAGAGAGACATATTTGTTTCTGACGAGGAAACAGGGAGGGTCACTGATCCTGACTCTGCACCCCTTTGCTATGTTACCAGAAACTTGCTCCCCTAGGTAAATATCACTAAAGCTACACTTTTTATCTTTCCTGATGATAAAGAAATAGAAAACAAATGCAATCATCAGAAATCCTGTAGGAGAGTAAAAGAAACAAAACAAAAACAAAGGTGAGGCTTTATGCTGTCCAGGTGCATATTCAAAAGCAATGTTTGTTTGTCAACTCTGGGTTTTGCCTATCTTTCCAACTATGCTGACACCCATATGCATTTAAATAATATCTAATACTATGTTCTAATTTTAATATTTTGAAATGTACAATGGCAAACCCTATAATTAAGTGGCTGGGCTTCCTTGCATTCTGTTTTTATTGCTATTTCTAGATAAATTGCAAGCTTCTTTGGATTATTAGACAGGATTCTTTCCTTTAAAAACCCCATCCAGGTAGGAGGAAGAAACCATTTGAAATACTCTATATGTCATTCAGGGGGAAAAATTATCTACAAAAGAGAAAGAGCTACCATATGGATTCACTAGACACTAACCCTCTTGTCCACCCAAATTATTACACTCCCCACATAATAAGAAGACATTGAAGGGGCTGTGTTGTATGCCTTCCAGGCATAGCTCCATAGCCAGCAATTAGTCTATGTACTCAGAGGCCAAAAAACCTTATTGTCTAACTTGCTGTATAATTATCTGTTATGATGAACTGTGATTCTAAGGACCATTGTCTTTAAGCTTGGATCTGTGTATGGAGTAGATGTCTGGCTGAGACCCAAGAATGGACCTTCCTTTAAGTATCTCTGCCTGAGTGATTTCTCTGGTCTCTTCCTGGCTGGTAAAACAGAGACAGTTTCTGCATGATTTCTTGGGTTGATGAGAAGCAATTATGCCTTAAATGAAGTCATTCATGTCTGCCATCTTGTTTGCATATTTTCCAGTGTTCACCTGTTATTAAACCTGTCTTTAAACTGTAAGCTAGTTTCAAGTAGACTTTTGTGTCTAACACAGTTCGGTAATCAGAGGAAAACAAAATAGATAAAATGTTTTCTGCACAAATCACTCAAGCAAGAAATCTAATAAAGTGATTAAAATCTAAAATAGCATTTAAAAATTTCCCGGGAATTTTTATTTCTTTGAAAGCTACCTCCTTCATTACCTGAAAAATGGCATTTGTCTTAATCTTATTGTGAAAGTTATCACAAGTTGGTTATCTGGTAGGAGAGAAAGAAAAGGCAGAGGAAGGAGAGAGTATTAATAAATTTTATTTTTATTGTCAAAATAGTTATTATTGTTCTTTATAATATTACAATGATATATTGCCATGTGTAGGAAAAAGATTGCTGGGAGAATTTGTTTAAAATTGGCTGTGTTCGTAGGTGAGATTATTAGAAGACATGGACTAAATATTTAAATATCATATAATGCAATCAGATATGATTAGTCATTAAAAGTATGTTATAATGAATTCAAAACCACTAAAAGTATACTTTATATAGAAACTCAAAAAGCAGAAACTTTCTGTTTTAAATCTTCTGGTCTTTCATCTGCAAAATAAATGCCCACACTAGCCTTAATACAAGGAATGAATTATAGTTTAGGGTTAGAGCAGTCACAAAATGCAAATTAATATTATCACTTATTTAAACTGAAGTGTATTTTTAAATGGAGTTTTAATGAACAACTTTTTACACTTTTGATAGATTTTATATTTATTGAGCTATTTATTATCTATTCTTTGTTAATATATTTTACTTTATGTATGCATTTGGATTTTAAAATAAGCCACAGTAGTGAGCCGGAATGGTATTTTCTAATGGTAAATGCAAAATGGAATATTGTTAAGTAAATTGAAAATATAACTGAATATATGATACTCAAATTATTTCATATATATTCTCATTCATTTTGGAAAAGAATTATTTTTTAAGAAAAAGATATCAATTTAGGAAGTAATTTAATTTTAAAACAATTTCACGGTGTTCAACTTTTTAAAAATTCCAACTAACCATGTGAGTTTCATTTTTTAGTTTCAATGAAATATGATAAGAGTTGCTGAAGGTTTAAAAGTACTTAATTTATCACCACTGAACAGAAAACATTTCCCCCCGAAGAGGTTTGTACTAAGGTGACCTCTACTGTTTAAAAGAAAGGTTTGCAAAAAGCCGTCCTTCTCCTAAAATATTCAGTAATCCTAAATTACAAGGATAAAAGTGGATACTGCTGTGCTTAAAAGTATTTACTAAATTCATTACTGTTTCAATTATATATGTGATCTTTAAGCCTTTTTCCCTCAGAGCTGGGAAATTTCCTCTGTCATTTACTTCCTTGCATTTCGTGTACAAATTCTGACTGACTGGGATCCCTGCCATTGCATTTGCTTCTCACTGAAGGGCTTTATCTGCTCCTGGTGGGGCAAAGTCATGACCCAGAAAAAAATTGATTCATGAATTCTCAGGGTGCAAGTAAAGAAGAGAGGAAATATGCCTTGGCTGAACTCCGACTAGTGACAATTTAAAACCTGTAATTAGTCTGAATTCAAGCTGCAAAAGGAATCTGAATTAAAAATTCATTAATTCAAACAGATATATTAACTTGAACAAACTAGATCTCTTATTATAAAGAATCACTTTTACAAGATGCTGTGTTATCTACTGGAACCTGAATTTTACTAATTTTAAAATTATTTAAAGGTGGTAGAAAAAGCACCAAACTATTTCATTGTGCCTCCTCTCTACTTTAAGAAAACTCACTTTTATTGGATTTTCCCGGTGTTAACACTTTAGTTCTGGGTTTTATTTCCACCTCAGTCCTAAATTTCATGTTTCTAAATTCTCATTGTCCTGTGGGGCACATGTGCTTTTGCTATTTCCCCCCTGATGTTTCCAAGACCCCCGTCCCCTTCAGCTAACTCCCTGACATTTCCATGAACTACACTGGTGAAATGTTATACAGTAATTAATGTTGATCCTAGTGCACACTCAGCCACCAGTACAAATTAGGATGGAAAAGGTTATCATAATATTTTGCTAGTCTATTTGGTAGGTTTGAATTGCACCCTGTGGGGGACAAATAAAAAGAAAGGCGTATTAAAGTTAAACTTCAGAAGAAAGACTAATCAGGTAGATTATTTTTAAACCACACGTATTTTAGGCTTTTTATCTGAAAATAATAGATCAGTCTGTGTGAACACGTTGATGTTTAAGCTATGACCCCCTCATGACCAATGCACAAGACTGTCAAGCAGGTTAGAAGGTACTATCCATGGCTGGGCTCAGGAATTCACACTAAAATTCTGTTGTCTTTGTGTGGAGTTCAAATCCAGGTACAAACAGCAGCTGGAGCCTCTCCAACTGTCAGTAGTGTCTGAAAAACATGAAGAGACTAAATAATTTAGATTACATGATATTGACCTGTATAATTGTTTAAATTAGTAATGCAGTCACCAACTGAAAGAGGTCAACCATCTGTAGAGGAAACAAAGAATTTGGTTTCATTTCCAAACAAACTTTTGAAGGGCAAATTGTTTTTTCTGTGGGAGGTAGGGGAAAGTCCGAAGACAGATTAATGGCTTCTCCTGCTAAATAAAGGTTAGCGCTCCTGTCATTTGTAGAATGCAACATCAATAGAGAAGTCATAGGGCAGCTGGTCCCAACTGCACATAATCAGTGTGCATGGCCAGTGTTTCTAATGGATTAAAAGGTAAGTGGCTTTAAGATTCATTTTATTTCATTATGTATCATCATCATTCATTGTGTGTGTGTGTGTGTGTGTGTGTGTGTGTTAGTACATGTGTATTTACCTAGGAAAAAAACTTTGGAAAGAATCCTGAAATTAGAAAAATCACATTTTTAAAGATAATGACAAATAATTTCTTTGTAATGAAATTCTACCTAAATCTTTATCTCTAAAGTTTGGAGTTGCTAAAAATCTAGTAATTGAGAAGCATACTTTTGTACCCAGTTTGTTTTGGGAAAAAAATATGCCCATTTTAAATAGATTAACACATACTGATCAAACTCTTGGTGTTCAGGCAACTTACACTGAATTACAGGCAGCAATAATTAAGTGTTCCTATCAACTTATTCTCCAAAGCCATTACCTTCCAACGGGTTACTTGCCAGGCAAAGTGGTTTAATTATTGGATTTCTTCTGTGATCCCCTGTTCTCCTGCCCGTTTACTTTAACAGGCTTCTCTGACCTCTTTATGGTACAACAAATTATAAAAGAAGAGAATGACAAAGAAGAAAGAGATTAAGTTCTGTGTGCCTATGAGCTAACTATGAATTTAATGCCATGAATTTTTTTAAACACAGAAACTATCTTTGCCATTGGTCTTTACTTTTTAAACATGCACGCTAGTGCCCACTCACCCACACCCACACACACGTATCATCATCTTAAATTGCTTGCAGCCACATGCAGAAAAATGTTTAGTAAATTTTTTCTCAAATCTTTTTGAAAATTTTCTTCATCCGTCTAACAAGAATGATCCGCAATATACTGTACATCCTGGCATCATTATTCATCTATTATGAAGAAATAAAACTTATAATAATTCAATATATCAGGAAGGTATTTTCATTGCACACATAAGATGTAGAGCTATTAATACTGTTTTGTGTTTGCAGTGATATCATCCAACAAATCTTTATATATTTGGACAATATCCATATATTGCTACTGAAATGTAACTGGTTGCTACTGGTTGATAACATATGGTAATTGGAAATGTAATCCTCTTTAGATTTTCTGAGAGTCTACTGAGGGTTTGGCACTGCAAAGCATGTAGAAATAAATTTAATAAATATACTACTCATAATGTTCTTAATGAAATTGAAATTCCATTGGCTTTTGATGGATCTATATCCAGAACATAGCCATAATTTTCTAAGTCCTTGTACCATACTCTCAAGTTCTGACCTTCATGAGTAAGCATGGGTTCTTGTTAGCTCTGTCACTAACACACACACACTCACTCACACACATAGTTTTACACGTTCCTCCCTTGACCCAAATTAAAGAGAGAGGACTTCATATTTCTACCCATTGTTGATCTGCCCATAGTGCATCTATATGCATGCGTAGCCACCTATATTTCCTATTCCCACCACACATACACATAGCTCCAAAAGTGAAAGTATCAAAGAGTGGCAAATGGGAAAATATGACCTGATTGACAAACACTTGGAAAAAATGAAAACTTTAGTAGTGACTAAAGGAAGACAGAGTCATCTTTTTTTTATCCTCATGTTGACCTATGGGCAACATGGTAGAAATGTAATCATGAATAAACAATACAATGGTGCCTTTTGTGGAGATTGCATATGAACTGTAAAGTATGAAAATTATTAAATTTCTTTAAGCTGGAGGAAAATCTAATGTTTGAGGAAAAATAGCAGTTTAGGGATCTAAATCATTATGATAATCCTGGTCCATTATGGTAGCCATTAGCCATATATGGAATAAGAAACTGTTGTTGGTTTTCAGTAGAACATGATCATAATCTGACATTTTTTGATGATCACTATGGCTTATCTGTTAAGAATAGAAGAGTCCTGGTTCATGCCTATAGTCCTGGAATAATTACTAATAGTGCCCTTTTACTCTTAAAATTCCTCAGTTTATATGACAATTACAGTCACTCTAATGAATGAGACTATAGAGGTAATTCAATAAGAGATCTATCCAGGTAGGTTGGTTAAATGTGGTAGCAGTGAAATAAGGCACCTGAGATCTACACTTGAGATGAGTGTTTATCACGTGCTCCTGTATTTCTTTCCTTCCTCTCTTTCTTTGTTATTTCTAATTGTGTTAAAATATACATAACAAAGTTACAACTTTTAACATTTTAAGTGTACAACTATTTTAGTGGAATCAACTACATTCATGT
This sequence comes from Heterocephalus glaber, assembly GCF_000247695.1. The sequence continues at coordinate 2,846,824 of NW_004624820.1, read as the reverse complement.
TTATGTGAAACTATCATAATTATTCATCTCCAGAACTCATTTCCTACCAAGAAAACTGAATCTCTATACTCATTATGCAATCACTCTCCATTCCCTCTCCCCAAAGCATCCATCAACCACCATTCTTCCATCTCGGTACCTCATAGAAGTAGAAACAAAAATATAGTATTTCTCCTTCGGTGACTGGCTTATTTCACTTAATATAATACCCTTAATACTCAACTGTCTTATTAAATGTGCCAGAATTTCCTTCCCCTTTAAAATTTAATGTTATTCCATTGTGTGTACATGCCGTGTTTTGTTACTCCATTTCCCCATCTTTGGGCATTTAGATTGCTCCCACTTTTTGGCTATTGTGAATAATACTGCTCTGAACAAAGGTATATGGCTATCTCACTGAGAAACTCCCTTCAGTTATTTTAAGTTTATACTCAGTAATGACGTTGCCATAATAATTCTATTTTTAGATTTTTGAGTACCCACCATGCTGTCATAGTTGCCATACTATTTTACATTCTCACTCAGTGCACAAGGGTTCCAATTTCTCTACAATGTTGCCAACATTTGTTATTTTCTGTGTCCTTGCTTGCCTTCTTTCACAGTAGCTATCCTAATGGGTATAAGGTGAAATCCTAAATTTATGAAAATATAATTTTTATGCCCAGATTCAGCATGGTGCATATTGCTAGAAAATCAAATTATTGAAAACCGTTAAGTAAACCCTATTTTGTGTTAAAACAAATGGGTTTATTTTGAAATTTAATATATTTTAATGAGAATTTCTCTCATGCACTTGCAAGATTAAGGCTTCAGTATGATAATTCAACATAACTGTCCCTCTCTAGATCTCCATAGAGCCCTAGTTCAAGCTTCTTTCTTGATTGAAAGGCTTTGGAAAAGGGTTTTTGAAGCAGTGAATATCTGTTCTAATATTCATGTCATGCAATACCAGCTAATATCCACATTTGTGCTTTACCAAATGCTGAACATACGTGATATGACTTCAAAATATATGACTCCTTTTAGGGAAGGTAGGAGACGAATGTCATACTAACAGTGATAACTGTGGCAGTCTACAAGTACTCTCAAACCTACATTTTGATGAATACTTCCCATCAATATTTCACCTATTTTTTCACCCAAGTAGTGAATAGTAATCTGCCCTGGTTTTATTATTTTTACTGAAATGGAGCATCATAAACATATTTAAAAGAATAATCTTTAAAACCAAACTGCTACATTTGAATTTCAGTTCAACAAGCTACTACCTAGGTGGACTAGGTATCCTCAGGCTAATTACATATCCTGTCTCTGCCTTAGGTAGTTCACATTTAAGATGTCCTTTCCTGAGAAGCACTTTGAACAAACCTTCAATAAGTTGTTTCTATTTGTATTATTATTATTATTTAAATTATAGTAAAGCATATATGTGAACCAAAAAATAAATACACTCTTTGTGGTTAATTAACATTAATGCTACTCTGGTTATCACTATCTATCATATCCACTAATGGATCACTGTGTCAGTAGACAAATATAAATATACACCAAATTCATAAAGAAAATCTCTCAGTTTATCAATTAAAAGCTTTGATAAATTAAAAATATAGAGAAAATTAAATTCAATTGGTTTGATTTAGTGTTGGTAGAAATTATTTAGATGGGGAGAGCATTTCATTTGATTCATTAGCTCTAAGGCAAACAGACACACAAATGTACTGAAGTACTTATTTCATTTAAAAATACATTGTTGTATATATTATATGGCTGTATTCCACATTAATCTACCCAAAAAGTATAGAAAAGCCTATGCTAAAGCTCTGTAATCTGAAAAGTAAAAGCCATTTTAATTCTAAACATATCATAATGTTTCCTTCTGCATGCACCCAGAATAGTTTCTGACTTTGGCAAATAATGTCAAAATAATTGAATTCCCCGCTGACATGAAATAGTTCTTGGCTCCCTACTCATTACTAGAGAGGAATAGAGCATCATTTTTGTCCCAATATAAACTTAATCTAACATTTGAGTACATGTGAATTCACCTCAGAGATTATTAGTGATGCGAGCATTGTTTTACATGGAAATACTGTCTATAATTTGGTCTACAGTAGCCCTGAAGACACTTCTTACCTGGAGATAATTGACTAGTGAAAAAAGTGGTTACAAAACAAATCACTTTCTGGAAATTTCAAGATGAAAATAAAAGCTTTAAGAAATTTTAACAATCCAAGGCCAAAAAAGTGTAAAGTTCAAAATACTTTATCAGAATTTTACAGTAACATCTTCCAATGAAACTAAGTATAATACTCAGTCTTACACATAGTAAGTAGTATATACTGACATTTGTAACCACCATAACTCAAGGCATTGTGTTTATCTTAATCACTCACTAACTGGCAGAAGACAGATTTTTTTATTCATTCATATTAGTTTTACAGAATAGTGGGTTTCATTTTGACATTATCTGTATATACACGTAACATACTTTGATGGTCTCCAGCCTCCTCAATCCCCTTACATTTTCCTCCTCTTTCTCCTATTCCCTTCTTCTGTACTAGTCTCCCTTATATTTTCATGTCACATCCCCTACATTAGATTCCACATATGACAGCAAATGTGTGATATTTATATTTCTGTGTCTTGCTTGTTTCACTTAAATGATTTCCAATTCTCTCCATTTTCCTGCAAATGACATCATTTTTCTTCCTTTTGGGTAATATATACATTATTAATAACATCATTGGCTTAAGAAATGAATGCAGACAAGTAAAACATGCTCCTTGGTGGGTTGGGTGGGTTTAGATACTATATATCTCACCCATTTATTTCTGGCACTGTTCCCTTGCTCTGCTTCTCAGGAGCCATGAACTAAGCAGCTTTGCTCTACCACGCCCTTCTGCCATCCTGTTTTTACCTTTAAGCTACCCAAATATGTGCTACATCTCCTGAGACAGTGAGCTAAATTAAACCATTTGTTCTTTAACTTGTGGGTTTGGGGTATCGTGTCTCAGTAATGGGAAAGCTAATTAATACAGAAAATTGGTACCAGGAATGGAGTCCTTGCTGTGATTGTACATGATGATGTGGTTCAGAAGCCTTTGGAAATGGTCTGCTGGAAAAGTTGGGAATGTGGGCTAGAGAAGCCATAGAATGCAATAAGCAGAGTCTGATGGATCATTCTGGTCAGAGCTTAGAAGACCAGAATGCTAATAAGAATCCAGATAGCAAAACCCAGGCTCAGAAGGTTTCAGTTGGGAACCAAGACTCCACTGGAATTTGGACTAGAAGCCATGTATGTTCTACTTTTGCACAAAATTTGTTTACAGTTTACTCATGCCCTGGGTTCAACAAACTAAGGTTAACAGAAGTGAACTAATTAACCTGGCAGAGAAAATTTCAAGACAAGCCAACATTCAGGCTGTGGCATGGGTACTGCTGGCTGCTTTTAGCAAGATTTATGTTAAGAATCAAAGCCAAAAGGCACACAAGAAAATGTTGAAAAAACTAATATTTTGTCCCAAAAGGAAGTATGTGTAAAGTTGGGGCCAATGTGTAAAGTTGTGTTGTGGTGGGTCTTTGATGCTATATATATTTATGGATAGAGAAAATATTCGATGTATTAAAATATGTATAATATTTTCTTTACCTATTCATTTGTTGATGTCCTTCTATGCCTGTTCCCTAGCTTAACTATTGTGAATTATGCCATAATAAACAGGTATATACCGGTATCTCTATATTACATAAACTTCACTTCAGTGCTTCTGGAAATACACTGAGGGATAATGTAGCTGGATTCAGTGGTAGCTATATTTTTTTAAATTAATACATAAGAGAAACACTTTAAGCTACAGACACAAACAAAGACTTCCTGAATAGAACTGCAATCCCAAAGGTTATAATCTTAAGAATATAAAAGTAGGGTCACATCAAATTAAAAAGTTTGTTTATAGCAAAAGAAATAAAAGAGTGAAGAGACAACCTACTGAATGGGAGAAAATCTTTGACAGTTACCCTTCTGAGAGCAGATTAATATTCAAAATATATTAAGAACTCAAAAAATTCAACCCTCAAAAAAACACTCAGTCAATAAATGGGTGAATGAACAGAAAATTTTCAAAATAATACAAATAGTCAAAAAGTATATGAAAAAATGTTCAACATTTTTAGCCATCAGCAAAATGCAAATCAAAACTGTGTCTTATCAAGAGTACAAAAAGCAATAAATGCTGGAAAGAATATGGGAAAAATAAACATTTATACACTGTTGGTGGGAATGTAAATTAGTACCATCACTTTGAAATCAGTATGGAGGTTCCTCAAAAACTAAAAATAGAGCTAACATTTGATAGTAAAGTAAGAGCGACTGGGTATGTAGCTCAGGGGTAGAGTACTCCTGAATTCAAACACAGTACTGCCAATAAAACTTTACATTTAATACTTTCTCATATGTGTATTTGAGCAACCAATATTGATGTCCAGTTCCAGATATTTTCATCACTCAGAAAAAATCTTTACATGCTAGCAGTCACTTCTGATTCTCTCTTCTCTCAACATCTAGCAACTATCAATACAATCTACCTACTTTGGATATATTATATAAATGAAAGTATAGCATATATTGCCTTTTATGTCTCTTCTTCGTTTATCATATTTTCAAGGTTTATGCATGTTGTATGACATATCAGTATATCAATCCTTTATATAAATGAATAATATTCTATTACATGAATTTTTATTTCCTGAAATAATTTTTATTTCCTGTCTTCCTAAAAGACAGCTGCAATTTGATACATTACATTAAATCTGTAGAACAATTTAAGGACTATTGTCATCTGAATAAATTTGTCTTCAAATCTATGAACACAAGATGTTTTTCTACTTATTCAGGACATTTATCTCTTTTAACAGAGCTTTATATGTTTTCTGTGTATATATCTTATATTTCTTTTCCTCAACTTTTTCCTGAGCATTTTATTATTTTTATATTAAAATATAACTGTAATAATTTTATTTTGTGATGTTAATTACAAGTATATATAGATACATATTTCTGTATATTATTCTTACATCCTACAACCTTGCTGAACTCAGTAATTTTTGTTTGTGTGTGAATTCCTTACAGTTTTCTAATTTAAAGAATTTTTCATCTTTGAATAGAGATGGTATTATTTCATGCATTTTGGTCTTCATGCCTTTTATCTATCTTCCTTGTCTAATTTCCCCGGCTAAAACCTCAAGGGAAAAATTGAATAGCAGTGATTAGGGTAGATCCAAATCTTTTGCCTGATCTTAAGGCTTTCAGTATTTCAAAATTAAGCATGATGTTAGCTGTGCTTTTTTGTTTTGTTTTGTTTTTACAAAAGCAGATGTTCTTATCACAAAGGAATTTTTAAAAAATCTTTTTATATGTTTATGGGCATTCATATTTCTTTTGTTTATTTGTGCCTATTACTGATACAGAATAGTGAGATTTGCTTTGGCATATTGATGTATGCATAGGATGTATTTTAAGTTGATTCCCATTACCCCTTCTCCCTTTTCTCCCCTTCTCCCTTCCTCCTGAGTCTACCTTCTAGTTCTCTGTCATGTCTCATTTACTTATGTATTTATTCACTCATTCATTCACGCATTCATTTATTTATTTACAGTAGTACTGGGGATTGAATCCAGGGCTTTCACACTGAGTTACACTCTCTCACCTTTTTATTTTTCTTCAATTTTGAGATACAGTCTTTCCAAGTCACTAAGTTGCCTTGTCTTCTATTTCTGACACTGTCCTCACACTGGTCAAATTTGCTACCCATATTTTCCCCTGAATTTTTCATATCATCTATCTGTGCTTGCTTTTTTTATACTTTCTTCTTCTTTTCCAAAGTGTTTATTCATGTCTCATATTGTGTTACTTCACTCATTTAGTTTGTTTACTTCCTCTTTAAGCCTATTTAATATTTTACAGGTAAAAATCCTTTATCTGTTTAATTAAGTCTTCCATGAGTCCATTAAACAGCTTATGTGTTTGCTTACACAGTATTTTGAAACATGTGGACAATTTGGTTTTTGAGTTTTTTCCCTATAGTTTCCTCTATTTCAGTGTCTTAAGATTAGCTTCTGGAAAATCAGGGACCGTCTTGTTGCCTTGCTTTTTCATGTTTCTATTGTTTTTTGCACTATGGGTTGAAGGCCAGTTAGGGTAGAGAAATTTAGTCACTACTGGGGAGATCTCTTTAGTTAGATTTTGTCTCCTTGTGATGTGTCCTTGTGTTTGGTTATAGGTTGGCATTTATACCACTCTCCAATCTATTTATCATAACATTTGAGGAACTTCATTGTCTAATCTTCTGGAGGTTTGATCCCTTTCACTACTCAGAAAGAAGAAAACAAAGTGCAGTAACATTAATGACACAAAGACAATTAGTGGCATATAGTAAAAAAAAACAAATTAAAAGCAATAATTATGCCAACGTGGACAATACAAAACTTATTTTATATATGAAAAATGTCTCTTTTATTCCTAATTTGAGTGTTTTATCTCAAAAGGGTTTCAGGTTTTGTTAAATGCTTTTTTTGTATCTATGGAAATTATCATGTAGGTTTTGTCCTTTTTTAATTAAGACTGAATAATACATTGCTTGATTTTTGAACATTGAAGAAACCTTGTATTCCTGGGATAACTCCAGTTTAATCTTAGTGTATAATCCATTTTGCATGTTGCTGGATTTAGTCTGTTACTATTTTGCTGAGGATTTTTTGTGTTCAAATTTAGTTGAAATAATAGTCTGTACTTTTCTTGTGATATTCTTATCTGATTCTTATTTCAGAATAGCACTAGCATTAAAGAATGAACTAGAAATTGTACTTACCTCTTGGATTTTTTGGAACAGGTGTTTTAAAACTGGTGTTAATTTTGTAAATGATTTACAACAAATCTATATGGGTCTGGACTTTTTTATAGGAAGTATCTTTAAATCACTAAATATCATCTATTCAAATTTTGTATTTCTTCTCTGTTCAGTTTTGATAACTCATGACTTTCTAGGAATTTACCTATTAAAGGTTGGTAATCTAATTGGTTGCCAGGGAATTTTTCATAATATTCCTTGTAATTCTTTTTGAATTTATAATGTCAGTACTGATATCGCTTCTTTCTTTCTTTTGTTTATTTGTTTGTTGGTTGGTGGGTTGGTTTGTGATTTAAGACAGGGTCTCGCTTTGTAGCTCAGACTGGCCCTGAACTCACTATGTAGCCCAGGATAACCTTGAACTCGTGGTGATCCACCTGTCACAGGCTCCTGAGTGCTAGGATTACAGGTATGCACCACCATGCCCAGGTCCTCTTTCATTCTGATTTCAATAATTTGAAGTTTGTGTCTTTTTTTTTCATCACTTTAACCAAAGATTTACAAATACTTAAAGAATCAACTTTTGGTTACACCGATTTTTCTGTATTTGATTTCTATTCTGTAATTCATTGATTTTCACTCCAATTTTTATTTCTGTCATTGTATTTGCTTTTTTTGTTTAATCAGTCCTCTTTTTCTACAGTCTTAATACAGTTTGTATTCCTAATTTGAGATCACTATTTACTTTTAATTTAGATATTTACAGCTGTGAATTTACCTCTAAGCATTGTGTTAGCAGCATCTCACAAGATTTGGTGTGTTGTGTTTTCATTTTCTTGCATCTAAAAGTATTTTAGTATTTTCTTTGAATTTCTTACTTGGCTTATAGATTTTTTATATTATTTGCTCTTTAATTTCCACTTGTTATTTCTCTAATTTCTATTATTCATTTCAAATGTCATCCAATTGGAGTCATACATAGAACATAACTTATTTATTTCAATATTTTTGGATTTATTGAAAATTAACTTAATAAATGATGCACCCTGTAGAAGGCTTCATGTAAACTAATGAAAAATGTGAATTCTATTCTACCGTCACTGGGTGGAATGCCACATAGATGTCTGTCAAGTCTACATGTATTCAAGAATTTTGTTCCCTTGCTGAGCTTAAGTATAAATGTTTTATCCACTTTGGAAACTGGGACATTGAGTCCACATTTAGTATTGGTGAATTGTCTTTCTCTTAATGCTGTTCATTTTGCTACATGTATTTCATACCTCTGTCATTGAAAGCATTTATGTTGACAATTGTTATATCTTACTGACGCATTAACACTTTCAACATTATAAAGTGTCCTCATTGTCTCTAGTAACAAATTTTGCGGAAAAGTGTATTCTCACTGATATTAGTATATTCACTCCAAGTCTCTCTTGGTTAATTTTCCAGAAATTTTTCCCCATCCTTTGCACTTTAAACTATTTTGTGTATTCAGATCTAAAGTGTGTCTATTGTAGACAATATATACATAGTATTTTAAATCTATTCTGTCAATCTCTGCCTTATGATTAGAGAACTTAATCCATTTATGTTTAATGTGATTACTGAAATCCAATTATTGCATATGTTTTTTAATATTTGTTTTCTATATTTCATAACTGTTTTCAGTCACTTCACTTTTCTATTACTACATTATTGCTTGTTTTTTTTATCAAGTAGGTGTTACTTAATTCGATGTATTTTTATTAAATTTGTTGATTTATTCTCCTGGTGTCTGTCTAGTGTTCTAGTGTCTATAATCAACATGCTAACTTATACTAATCTAAGTTATTTTACTATAGAGTTATTTCAATAACATAAAAAATAATATAAAAAACTTTATATATCTCTGTTCATCCCCCATTAATATATAATGTTGTCATACAAATTATGATAATGACTATCCTTATCAACAAAAATTCATAATTATGGCATTATTTCGTTTCCTTAGTATAGCATAAAGTGTTTAAATGAACTACAAATAAATGTATATTAATTTTTCATTTATATTTGCATGGTTACCTTTATTGGTGCCCATTATTTTTTCTTGGGAATTCAAGTTATTTCCTAGTGTTATGGCTTGTGTCTAGATGTTCCCACAAAGCCTCACGCGGTCATACCTGGGGCTTTTCCAGAGATGGTTGGATCTAGAGTGTGGGATGTTGGAATTGATTGATGGTGTAATGCTAGGCTCAAGGGCACTAGGATTCAGGGTGTGAGTGCTACCAACCCTAAGTAGGCTGGATAAGACAAAAGAGGCAGAAAGACACTGTTAAGGTGCCTTGCTTGCTTTTTTTTTTTTCTGTCTTCTGCTTGCCATGAACTTTTCCTCTGCTATGCCCCTCTACCAGCCACCCTGCCTTGGAGCCAGCCAATTATGGACTGAAACTTCTACAAACAGTGAGCTAAATAACTCTTTCCCCCCTTCAACTTTGGGTTTGGGGTATTTTGTCTCAGCAATGACAGAAAAGTAACTAAGACTCTTAGTTTCCTTGCATCAAAGCCTAAAGTTCTCCCTTTAGTATTTTTTAGGGAAGTCTGTGAGCAATAATTTTTCTCAGTTTTTGTTTATTTTAAATATAACAATATATCCTAATTTTTTTATCCATTAAGTTTATTGCTACATTTTAGGTATACAATATGATGACATTCATCATTGGTAATTTGTACTTTTACATGATATATCTTGGTTCTTATTTTTCCCCATGCCCCTGGCCTCCCTTTAACCCCTCCACCTCTCCCTATTTACAAAGACTTTGTTTCCGTTTTTTCCTTTTCTTATATTTATTCCTTTCCATTGGTTCCTTTCCCCTCCCCCTTACCTTTCCCCTTCCCTTTTAGACTTTTTCTTCCTATTTCACATTTTCTATTATCTTAAAATTTTTAAAAACAGTTTTGGTGGATACAGAATTCTTGGATGACAGTCTTATTCTCCCAGAACCTAGAATAAGTCATTCCACTGATTGTGTTGGAAAATTTCCTGTTATAACACATGACTTGTACAAGAGGCAATTAAAGTAGGATCTCTTGTACATGAAGGGATCACTTTTTCTTTATTACTTGGAATATTTTTGACTTCTTTTGGGTTTGACCAATTTGACTATGTTGTATCTAGATATGGATTTCTTTAAGTTATTCCTCTTAGAATTTATTGAGCTCTCTGGTATCTAGAGCACTGTTTTACATCAAATTTGTTTGGGGCCATTATTTTTCAAGTATTATTTGTTTCCTCCTTTCTTTCCCTCCTTCAGAAACCCCCATATATATTTATATATTTACATATATTTTGGTGTCTTTAGTCAGGTCCATTAGCAATCTGAGATCTATTTTGTTTTTCTGGGTATTTTTAATGTTTCATACATTCTATAGTCTCAATTGCTCTATATTCAAGCTCACAGAATTTTACTTATGTTATTTCATATTGGGTACAGAGCCTAATTCACTTTTTCCACTATAGAAAGAGGATATAGGGATTGCTCTGTGTGTAGCACTAGGAGAGGAGTGGTACATTTACATAATGTCCCTCTTCCCATTTGATCATGGCTTTCTTCAGTTCTATGGATCAAGCGGATGTCTTAACTTTGCTCTCACATTCTGGAATATTCAAGTTAATATCCCTACCTCTCCATAGTTACAAGTTGGATTTTTATAGAAGAGAGTAAAGCCAGATGTATTTGTCCATTTTCCATTGCTATAACAAAATACCTGAAGTTGTGTTCCTATACAAAAAAGAAAGTTTGTTTAGCTTAGACTTTTGGAGGCTAAAAGGGCAAGATGAGGCTATCTCCATTTATTTTTTCCCTCTCGTGAAAAGCTTATGGAACATACTGCCATGTGGCAGCAACATGCAGGAGGGCAATATCACATGATGAGACATGGAGTTACAGAGGGACTTAGGGGTCAGGCTTGCTCTTTTATAACATTCCATTATTGTACGAGCAATTAATTCTCTCTGTAAGGCCTGTCATAGCCCAAGGACAGTACCTACCATGGCCCAACCACTTCCCATCAGGTCCCTCCTTTTAAAGGTTTCATCACTTCTCACACACCATACTGGGAATCAGTCTTCTAACACATGAAATTTGGGGGGAAACATTTAAGAAAAAAACTGGAGAAATCTTATTCTACTATTTTGCCGATGTCACTAGAGACATAATTTCTTAACTAATAATTAAGCCTGTGTTTGGGGTTGTAGTTCAGTCAAGCAAAAAGAGGAAACCCTGTTGAATTACAGAGGACATACTAAGAAATACACAGTGGTATTCTGTGTTCAACACTATTGCATTTTTTCCTCTTCTCACTCATGTTTAAAATAAAAATTATTGTCTTCTTCCTAAAATGCTTAAACAACCATACTAAAAGGCCATAGAATAGACTGAGTTATCCATTTCTTCACTCACCAAACCTTTAAATTTTATATGTCCTTACTCTTAAGTGAAGTAAATAGGACACACATGTGTAAATACTGAATAGTTTCTCTGGTGTGAGAATCTGAAAGTGTAAATAAGGATTAAAATGAT
>NW_004624820.1:2747601-2810905 GCF_000247695.1 Heterocephalus glaber | reverse complement strand
GAGAGAGAGAGAGAGAGAGAGAGAGAGAGAGAGAGAGAGAGAGAGAGAGAAATGATCTGGCCCTAAAGAAAGCACAAAGTTTCGGTGAGCACAAGTGGAGCAAGAGGGAAAGAAAGAGACAGATGAGAGGAGAACTGAGGGGAGTGGGGGGAGAGGAGTGGTGAGAAGGTAGGAAAAGAGAAGAAGCAGGAAAGTGTGCATGGTCCTTGCTCCCAACTGCCCTCCCCCTAGCAAATGTGTCTTAATCAGAGTCCAACAGCCTCGAGAGGGGGATGAGGAAATAAATGGGTAGAGTAGATCAAATAAAACAAGAATACATTTTTATTTTGTTTTAAAATAAGTAGAGGTGTCTAACCTGACATAGATGTGTCCCCCTAGAAAATCTTAAGACTGTAGTGGATGTTTGCAGGGCAGGTCCAGCACTCAGTTGTGCCCTCCAACAGGGCTGTAACTGACTACTGAAGTCACACAGACCAAAGCTGATCCTGTCATTCAGACTGAATTACATTTTGCACTCTGCTTTATCTGTGCATTCACTATAAATGTATATTTCCAAAAAATTTCTCCTATGTCTGTATGAAAATGGACCTACAAATCCCAGATGACTGTGAAGGAGGCATAACCAAAGGCACTATTGATGTCCAAACAATATTTAGTCCAAGCTCATTTCATGTATTCTGGAACAAATCTTGAAATGCAATACAGAAATTCCCCTCTTGCCATGGTAAATACATTCAGTGATGCTCAACAGATGCCTGAAACCTCAGATAGAACTAAATTCAGTGATTTAATGTCTCTTTCATCATTTTTTTTTCTTTTTGTGCTGAGTACTGAACCAAGGCTTTGCACAAGCTGAACACATGATCCTTCATTGAGCGACAGTACTCACCCCTGCATTTTACATCTTATCTATATAAGTTATAAGTTCATCATGCTCTGTGACCATAAATTCTGCAGTTTGAGGTACAGCAGAAAAACTACCATAAATTTCCTTTTTTTCCATTACAATTTTACTGATGGAAGTTTCATTCTTACTCAACAGCATCAGTACACATTTTTGTGGTGGTGCACATCTGTAATCCCAGCACTCAGGAGGCTGAGGCAGGAGGATTGCCAACTCCCAGGTCAGCCTGGGGTACATAGTGAGTTCAAAGCCAGCCTGGACTAGCAAGAAGCACTTTATAGAGTTTTTTTTTTTTTTTTTGCATATCCACATGGCCAACATCACTACTTCTGCACTTTGGGGCCAGAGTGAAGTAAAATAAAGGTCAATTGAATACAATCAAGTAGTTTGTACATTGTATACACTACTATACTACTAACAGACAAGTATTGTGTATATTGTAGAAAAAGGGATGATCCACATCCAGGGCTAGGATGACACGATATTTTATCACACTATTTAAATGCATACAATTTAACCACTTTTCAAATGACTGTTGTGGTTTGGATGTGGAATGTGCCCCCAAAGATTCATGAGGCAGAGGCAGGGCTTTTGGAAGCCGACTGGATAGTAGCTGACTTGCTGGTAGGAGGTGGGTCTTTCATAGTCATGAGTTACTGGGAGGTGACTTGGAAGGGTGTATATATCTTCCTCCCAAGCTCTTCACTTCTCTATCTACTTTATAGCCATCATGATGTGAACAGCTTCCTCTGCTCAGGCCCTTCTGTCATGCCATTTCTGTCTTGGAGCCAGAGACAAGAGACAGCAGCTGTGAGCCAAAATAAACCTCTCCTCCTTTACGTTGCAGGTATCAGATATTGTGTTCCAGCAACAAGAAAGTGGCTAAGACACTATTGCTTCAACAGTGCAAGCATGAACTCATTCCATTTATATCCTGTTCTTTCAAAGAAAGCCATCAGAATGACAAATTACAGTGTTGCTCATAGCTGAAGTTCCATCACTTCACTGGTATACATTTACCTAAATGATAAAAAAATCTTATGTGTATAAGTAATTTTATAAGTAACGGACATACTATGCTAAATCTTGAAAATGTGAAAAAGATTACCTTAAAATTAATGGACTATTTCTTGGAAACTGTTTGAAATAAAAAGTAATGCTAATTCCATTCATTTATAACAACTCCTTCAATTTATATCAAGTTGCCATGCTACTCAATAGTGAAATGCATGTCTTTAAATGAAGGTCGTATATGATTAGAACACAAAACACCATTCAGATATACACATACCATAGTGTGTTGTACATAAACCATGGACACACTGAAGAATGAAAGAAAGGAAGAAAGAACTCCTCTAGTACATTAGTATGGGTTGCTGGGCATTAGAGAAAAGCATACTTACTTTATTTTTTTCACATTGAACACTTGAAACAGGAAAAGGATACACGAATATGATTGAACTTTCTTAACAATAATACTATACAACTTTAGTTAATGTGCCGAAGTTTGTTCACAAGTTGTAACAATTGTATCATAATAATGTTAGATGTTAACAATACAGGAAAATGGATGTGGGTAGTAAGGGAACTCAGTATTATTACTGCAACTGTTCTGAAAATTGAAAACAACAAAACATTTACTTGAATCCAAAAAAGGAAGAAAAATTAAAAAGCACTTATATGAAAAACCCAATATTTAAATAAAGTCCAAATCAAAAGATACACAATAGGAAATAGTGAGATTGATCTTTGGGAACCAAAATATAGAGAAAAAAGAGGAGAAGAGGAAAACGAGATTTTTTAAAAAAGAAGAAAAGGGGGTGGGAATTGTGAAGTACTGTGTACATGCACCAAGTTCACATAAGAAATGTGATCATATTGTAAAACAAACACAGGGTGGGGAGGAAGGACTTAAGAAATGTCATGTACATGTACCAACTCCCCACCATGAATATAATCATTATGTACTACAAACATGTACCAATAAAAAAGCACTTGCTAATATACTCACTTTTCGGTTTTATCCTATGATTTTAGAATGTATATGTAACACATATAATAATCCCTCACTGAATAACAGATACTGTTATGACTATTATGATTAAATCTGCAATATAGATGTAATCCACAGTTTATATGCTTCCTATAATAAAAGTCTTAGAAATATTTAGTGAATTTGGTTGCTGGCTGATGTGGATAAAATAGCTGATTCTATCAATATTATTATTTGTGCTCCTTGACTGACAGTTTATTAGCCATTATCTCTTTGATTTTATTTTTCATGGTTTTATTATTTAAGTAGCCATCCCTAAAGAATAGTATAGTTTTGTCTACTTTTAGAGTTTATGCATATAGATATGAGAGACCATTTAGAAAACTTTTCACCACTATGTATCTTAATTTTCACATCTGTAATGATAAAATTAAGTTTAACTACCTTTCAAGGATTTTTGTGAGGAGTGAATAAATTAAATATCTAGTACTTAGAACATTCCTTGGAACATAGAAAAAGTTCAATAAGTACTCATTATTATCATTATTTTATTATATTTTCATCATTGTATTCAGCCTTGTGGAAGGATAGAAAAGTATAATATTAACAAAATGGAGAAAAAGCCAGAAATTTTGAAGAAGAAAATGATCACAAAATACCTAGGAAAAATTTGGCAGCAGAGATTGGAAAATTGTATGTAGAAATGATCATTTATATTATGTCAATAAATGAAATTTCTGAGACCATAGAGAAAGAAGAGCACCAGAATTCTAGTCCTAGAAAATAACTTTAGCTAAAGGGTAGAAAAAAGTAAAGAAACTCATGAAGAAAGAGAAAAGAAGAAGTAATTAAGTTCCTGTAGTCTCGGAAGACAAGAAATAAGTTATAAAGAAAAAAAAAAGGTGTCATCATGTTGAAAACCTCCAGAAAAGATCAAGTACAATTAGGCCTGAGCAAAGCAAGAAAAGTCATATATAACTTGCAAATAATTGTTGAAAATAGGGTAATGAAGTGAGAAGCCAAATAAGAATGTTTTTATTCACTAATCATACAATTTTTGTGTCTTCCACTCCTTGCATATTAGATGCTCCATGGCAGATGTTTATCTAATTTGTTCATTGATGTATCCCAGGGTCAGATATACAGTAGTTGCTCAATAACATACAGTGTGTTAATGAATAAAATAATTCTTTAACCAGGTCAATGACTTTTGAAATAATCTATATTTCAATGAAATTATTCCTTTACTAAGAAATTGGATCTTGTCAGAAATTATGATATTAATTTTCATTGAGAACAATAGGAATTATAGCTACAGAATTTCAAACTGGCAACAAAAATGTTTTTCCAGGAAAAATCAAATAATAAATATCACCAAGAAAGTCAGCATTAACTGCTTTCAGATTTTAATCAATATGAGTGGCCATCTTTTCCAAGACTATAATCATCTCAAACATTCTCCTGTCCTTTGCTGCTCATTATGCTCTTCTGACCTGTTTATTAGCAAAATAAAGCATTCATATTGACCCATGCAAGAGTTATTGCATGAAGCATGTTCCCCACTATGATTGTTTTAAAATGAATAAGATTCTATTATACCAATCATGGCTTCTAGTTAAAAGGTTAATTATACTTCATTTGCATTATAAAAAATACTCTAAAGTAAACCTTTATGACAACTGGGAAGTAAAATTTCTGATTTTTAAACACAAACTTGGTCTTCGTATGGGAAGGAAAATATGCTAAAGTCATACTTTGAGGATTAAGTTGTTAATATTCTTCATGATAATAATGAAATGAAACATAATGTCAAACGTTTTTGCAGAAATAGCATGTAAAACTACCAAACCATGGAAGATATTTTTGAAATATCATTTTAGAGCTTAACATGATTATAAATTGGACATTTATGAGACCACTTTCTTGGATCCTTATAGAAACCATGCCAGGGCACTTTTCAACAAAACAATTCCTGCTTCATGACTATCCACCATGTCTTTGTTTTTGTTTTTCATAGTTTTATTATTTAAGTAGCATCTCTAAAGAATATGTTAGTTTTGCCTATTTGGGAAACTTATATAAATGGAATCATACTGAATGTATTTTGGGTATGTATTTATCTATAGTGATTTTTTTAAAGAAGAAAAGTGGGCATGACAATTTCATAAAAGTTAAAATTAAATAAATGAACATAACAAGAAAATCAAAAAATGAGATTAAAAATGAAAAATATCATCATTCATAATAAATATAAAAGGACTAAAACTTCCTTTTAGAACATTCAATGTGAATAAACAAAAAGGAAGATTTGTAAATACTGATTGTAAGGGACCTATTTAAAAATCACACAGAGTGGTTGAAAATAAGGACAAAATAAAAAAATATATCAGGCCAAAAGAAATGAAGAGGAACAAGCTTGAAAATAATTTATCAGTAAGTGTTCCAGCAGAAAATATTCAGCCTATTCACAACTGGATAACTTGATGAGAGTTTAATGAGGGTACTATTCATGAAGAAAAGGCAATGTGTAGGAAAACACATAGTAGTTATAACAGGAAACACTCAGCTCTTCTGTGCAGACACAGGGAAGGAACTGTTACCAGAATCCAGAGGCCACTTGACAGGAGCTGTGACCTGCAGTCAAAGCCTGCAGTTATATGGCAGCTCCACAAGGAAGCAGCCTGTACAGTAGGTAACCTAGCCCCCTCCCCATTCCCCAGGGACTCCTTGCCAATGTGTTCCCTTCAACCAAAGGACACCTTGATGTGGCCCACACACAGCATCCAGAAGCACAGTAGGATGGAAAAGAGTAGACACTTCATCTAGGGGAAAAGCAAAAGATTTTCAGCATGGAGAGTAATCAAAGAGAAAGTAAAATTCATTCATAATCACTAAATGAAGAAAAGGAAAGGGAGATAGTTTTTAAAGTTGACATTTTCAAAGATAAACAAGCAGGAGCTTCTGTGAATCAAAACCTGCGACACTGAAATACAGAAAGCAAAAAGCCTCAGTACTACAAAAACAAATTGATGAAACTCTGATTATAAAGTGACAACAGCTTTAAACTTGACATGACCAAAAATAAAATATATATTGAGAAATGTGTTTAGAAAGCATATAAACAGCAGGAGTAGAAATAATTATTAACATAGAAACACTAACGTTCAATTTCATAAAATAAGCAATACTGGACATAAAAGATCAGGTAAAAGGCCAGGGGTTTAGCTCAGTGGTGTGGCCACCTGCCTTGCAAGTGCAAGGTCCCGAGTTCAATCCCCAGTACCAAAAACAAAAAGATAAACATAAACACAATTATAGTGGGGGCCCTCAATACCCCACTATCATAAATAGACATATCTACCAGACATTCAACAAAGAAATAACAGAATTTTAAAAAGTTCAAAAGATTGCACTTAATGGACTAGCTACAGAATATTCAACACAACAACAGAGAATACAAATTCTTCTGAGCAGCACATTGAATTTTCTCCAAATAGTAAGCACATATTAGAAATAAGGCATGGTTAAATAAATGCAAAAGACTTGAAATGGCAACATGCACATTATCAGGTCATAGAGAAATAAAAATGGAATTCAATAGAAAAAGAAAACAGAAATTATGCAAATTCAGAGAAATTAAACAATACACTCAGATAATCAGTTGGTTACAGAAGAAATCAAGAAAGAAATAAGATAGTTCTTCAATGTAAACAATAATGCCAGTACAACACAAGAGAACATATGAAATGCAATGAAACCAGTCCTAAGAAATAAGTTTATAGCTGTGAATGCCCACATTACATAAATGGAGAGAGTTCAAATAAATAACCTAATGATGCACCCCCCAAGGTCCTAAAGAACAAGAACCATCCAAACCCAAAGCTACTCTTAGAAAAGAAATTATTATAAAGTTCAGCATAGAAATTAATGAAACTGAGACTAAAAACAATACAAATAATTAACTTATTGAAGAACTGGTTCTTTGATTTTTTTGAATTATTCAAAAGAATAAACAAAATAGACAAATCCTTAGCCAATCTTAAAAACAAAAGGAAAGACAAGACCCAAATCAATGCAATTAGAAATGAAAATGGCCCAATCCCAACAGATACTGCCAAAATCCAGAGATTATTAGCAACTGCTTTACAAACCTGTTTACCAATGAATTGGAGAATTTACAGGAAATGGATAGAGTCCTAGATACATATGAATTACTGAAACTGAACTAGGAAGATATAAAAACCCCAAATAATTCAAAGTAATAGGCAGTGAAATAGGAGTAGTAAAAACTCCACCAACTAAGAAAAGCCCAAGTCCAGATGGCTTCACTACTGAATTCTACAAAAACTTTAGGAAATATCTTAACACCAATACTCCTTAAACTCTAATGAAATTGAAAGAGGAATAATCTCAAAGTCATTACAGGAAGCTACCATTACCCTGATTGCAGAGCCCGACAAAGGTCCAACCGTAAAAAGAGAACGATAGGCCAATATCTAATACATATTGATGCAACAACCCTTAAGAAGTTACTGGCAAATAGAATGCAACGAATCCATCAAAAAGTTCATACGCCATGACCAAGTAGCCTTCATCCCAGGGAAGCAAGAATGATTCGACATACGCAAATAAATATATGTGATACATCATATAAACAAAAGCAAAGACAAAAATCAAAAGATCATCTCAATAGATGCAGAAAAAGCTTTTGACAAAATCCAACATCCATTCGTGGTTTTAAAGAAAAACACTGAAGAAAATCGGTGCAGAAGGACCTTATCTCAATCTGATAAAAGCCATTTGTGACAAACTTATTGCCAGAATTACATGAAATGGAAAAAAACCTGAAATCTTTCCCTCTAAAATCAGGAACAAGACAAGGATGTCCACTATCACTACTCCTGTTCAACATAGTATTTGAAACATTAGGAAGAACAATTAGGTAAAAATTAAATAAATAAAAAAAGTGATATCCATAAGAAGAGAGGATGTCAAAATATCAAGACTTGCAGATGACATGATCCTCTATAATCCCCCCAAAATAAAATCCACTAAAATATGCTTAAAATTAAAAACTAAATTCATCAATGTACCAGGATACAAAATAAACACACAAAAATCAATAGCATTTCTACACACCAAAAAATGAGTCTACTGAGAAAATTATTAGGAAAAAATACTATTCACAATAGCACCAAGAAAAATTAAATATTTAAGAACTAAACTAATTAAGGAAATGAAAGCCCTCTGCAACAAAAACAGTATTCTGGAAAAGGAAATCAGAGAATACATAAAGAAATGGAAAGATATTCCCTGTTCCTGAAAAGGCAGAACCAATGTATTCAAAATGGCCACACTTCTAAAACTTAGATACACATTAAATGCAATCCCAGTAAAAATACCAACAGTATTTCTCACAGAGCTGGAGAAAATAATCCTAAAATTCATATGGAACCAGAAGAGATCCAGAATAGCAAAAGTAATCCTGGGTAACAAGAGTAAAGTGAGAGACATCACAATCCCAGCTTTGAAATTTTATTACAAAGCTACAGTGATGAAAACATCATGGTTTTGGCGCAAAACAGGTACATGAATTAATAAAACAGAATAGAGGGATCAGAAACAACTACATGCACAGTCACCTGTTTGATCTTTGATAAAGGGCCCAAAAACATACACAGAAGGAAAGAAAGCCTCTTTAATAAATGGTGCTGGGAAAACTGGCTATTCATGTGCAGAAGATTAGTATAGATTCATATCATATAATGAACTAAAATAAAAAAGGATCAAGGAAATAAATTGTATAAAAGAAACAATCTGCTGGAGGATAAAATAGGTAAAGCTCTAAAAATTAGAGGCATAGGAAAAGACTTTCTGACAAGAACCCCAGCTGCACAGAAAATAGTACCAAGAATCAACAAATGGCATCATATCAAATTTAAAAGTTCCACACCACAAAAGAAGCAGCCAACAGAATGAAGAAACAGCATACATAGTGGGAAAAAATTTGCCAGATTTGTCTCAAACAGAGAACTAATATCTACAATATATAAAGAAGTAAAAAAATCAGATCCCCCCAAATAAAAGATGCAGTCGAAAACCAGGCAAATGAAATGAATAGACTCTTCTCAGAAGTCCAAATGCCCAATAAATGCATGAAGAAATACTCAATATGGCTGGACTTAAAACAAAACTGAGATTCCATCTTACTGCAGAAAGAATGGTCATGATGGGGCCAGGGATTTAGCTCAGTGGCACCACGCCTGCCTTGCAAGCACAAGGTCCTGAGTTTGATCCTCAGTACCAAAAACATCAAAAAACAAAAGAATGGCCATGATGAAGAAATCAAACAATAACAAAGTCTACAGAGGCCTTGGGGGTAGGGAGAAAGGGACTCTTCTACATTGTTGGTGGGAATATAAACTAGTACAACCACTTAGGGATATCATTTTGAAGATTCTTCAAAAAACTAAAACTACAAGTTCCATTCAATATAGCTATTCTCCTAGATATCTTCCCAAAAGAATTAAAGACATTGTATTATATTGACATACCCATACCCATGTCTAGAGCAGCAATTCCTAATAGCTAAATCTTGGAAATGGCCTGTATGTCCATCATCAGATGAATGGAAAAAGAAAATATGGTATTTACACACAATGGAATGTTACTGTGCCATAAAGAAGGATAAAGTTGAGTCCTTTGTAGGAAAATGGATGCACCTTGAAACCATGTTGTTAAGTAAAATTAATCAGACACACCTGCTTAAATATGGCACTCTCTTATATGAGAAACACAAAATATGAATAAAGAGCAAAATAGAAGATAGATAATAAGAAGATAAATCTTCCTCAAATAGGAAGGAGATCAAGAGATGGAGGAAGTGGGAAGGAGAGAAGGAGAAGAAAAATGATTAAGATACGTTAGGTGCCCATACCAGCTACCCACAAAGAATGCAAGTGTTAGGTCCTGCAAATACGTACTAGTGAAAAATCAAACTGAAGAGTAAGGAGAACCTCAAAAGAAAGTGCTTCATAACATTGAAAATCAAAATTATTTTCAAGACTAAGTAAAACAATTACCCACCAAGGAATAAAATAAAAATCAAAGATTTCCAAAAAATTGAAAAGTCATAGAACATATTCTCCTGCCATAGCACAATAATAGCTAGAACTTACTAAGCACTAATTTTATATTATAATTTGATTTGAATATATAAGAAAAGTTATTTTATTTCAGGAATAAATTCTAAAACTAAAAGAAAACATGCTGAATTGTAAAATGTTGCAGTTATCAAAAATTATATATAAAATTTGTATATATGTAAAATTATGTATATTTTATATGATCATATTTCTATATATTTACAGTAGAATGAAGTGATAAATAAGATTAAAAAAAAGATGAGAGTGTCAGAACCTCAGAATAGACAGATAGACAGACAGAGTATGTATATATATTTTTCTAGAAAGATTAAAAATATTAGAGGAATTGACAGAAAAATGGAATTTCTATAAACTAAAAATGCAATTGTTCAAATAGAAAGCACCCACTTTGGTCAAGAGAATATGAAAAGAGAACCATGACTGTATAGATTTTGTAAATACCTTCTATTTTAAAGTTTTTTACCTTCTTAATCACAAATTTATCTTTTTGTTGTTGTTGTTGTTACTGGAGGTCGAACTCAGGACCTTGCACTTGTGAAGCAGACACGGTGCCAGTGAGCTAAATCTCTGGTCCTCTTAATCACAAATTTAATACTATAAATCCTAGTAATCATAAAGATGCCTACCATTTAAGCAGAATAAAAATGACCTCCCTGAGCTGGAAACCTGAAAGGTTCCCTTCTACCCATGCTCTGGAACATTTTCTCTCCTGGACCAACTTATATTTTTATAAGTATAACGAATGATAAAGTCCTTGAGGTCCCCAGCCAATCATTTTCAAGTACCTCCTTCAAGAGCTATAGATAGAATCACTTGAAATTTATTATAACTCTGCTCTTCCTATTTATTAGATATCTTTCAAAATATATTGATACTGCAACTGATTATTCACAGTGTGTTTTTGAAATTTTATCTTTGGAAACAAATTACAGAGCAACGATCCTATTTCTGTTGAGAAACAACTAAGAATTAGTTTATGTGTGTGCTGTGTCCACAAGTATGTGCACAGGGATGCACACATGTGTTTAAATGAACAAAATGAAACTTGAAGAATGCGTACATGCAGTGAAAGTACATGTTACCTGAAGAAGGTTGACAAATCTTCATGATGCCTCAAATGGTTATGCTGAAGAATAGTCACAGTCTCATGTAAGACAATAGTCACAGATATCCATGCTCAGCAATCAACCAACATAATTATGCTCAAGTAAAATGTACAAGCACCTGCATTCAAAGCAGGTCAACTTTTATCTAAAGCAGTCTCATTGCATAGATCAATTCGGAAGAGAATATCATTGTAAAGATAACTGTATCCTCCAGCCATGTTTGCTTATCTAAAGTTTACTGTAGCAGCTTCCTTGATAATCAAATCTCTCTTTACATTCATTGCAATATTTTTTTGCAGTGTCCATGTATTTGTGGTTCAATCAGCAGTTGCAATTGTTCTTGATTCCCTGTGGTTCCTTTAGACAGCCCACTGAGTTGAGAGAGTTGTTATTTCTGAGTTCCTGCAGTTCACATAGCTACCTAGAAAGTGATACATGTAAACAATTACATCTTATTCACTTTGAATCCATTCACAAAAACAGCATTTGCCTGCTAAGTAACCATTTAAGATTTTTCATTTCAGTTTTGTTATCAATGAATTTACCATTATTGAACTATAATCGCACTCTGTCCTATAAATTTCTTGAGGATAAGAATCAAATTTTGTTCATTGATAATAGCATCTACCTACCTATGTCTAGCAAAGGAAGATATGAAATAAATATTTTATGAATGAATGGAATGATGTGTGGATGAATAGATAAATGAGACATATTCAATTAGAACTTCCAGCTTTGCTTCATCAGAAAAAAAAACCTTTGTATATAGATTAAGCTACATAATTTGTGTAAGTGGTTAGTATATGTTCTTTGCTAACCATTAGGCTCACTTTATTATGTTGACCCCCAAAAAATCTAATCCAAATAATTAACAAATATCCTTATTTATAAAAATCATGCATAATATCTTTCTAGTCAACTATTTCCTAAGAGTCAATCAAATAATAAGGGGATTTCATTTTGAAAGTATTCTAAAATACACATTTTAAAAAATACTCTCACTAACATTTCTGTTAAGAGCTGAAGCCTGGTATAATGTGTCAATAATTGACTATTTGACAATCTCCATGAAATGGTAAGGAAAACCTTCCTCAAAATCCTGCCACTCTGAAGCAGTCTTTACCAAAATCAGCAAATAATTTTTACTTCTAGTTTTACATCAACAGCCCAGGTTCAGATTGATGATCCAGGGACAACTGTTGCTCACTGAATTACACCAAAATAGCTTCAGTGAGTAAAACTGAGAGACCAGACCATATGTATCACAAAATTGAGCAGAATATTTTCATTGTGTTCTCAATCACAGAAAAGGAAAGATGATAGAGGAGTTGTTATATTAAATTTTTAACATTAAAATATCTATTTCTCACTACCATTTTATTTTCTTTTGCTCAAATGGTTTTAAACTGTCATTAAATATCAGTAAAAGAATATAAGAATCAAATTCTGAATCTAAACTCAGATCTGTGGAATTAAGCTCACTGTCTATTGAATACACCCTACACCTGTTACATTTTGCCTCTGGAACAGGATAAGCATTGTAACTAAATGGATTATGCTGCATTTTACTAGAAACAAATTACCCAATACTACCATTTATGAGTTAAGATTTCCTGTAAGAAAATAGTGCAGGAAAAAAAGAGGGATTATTTTATATCTTTGAAGGGTGTTTTATCACACTGTGCAATTGCATGCAATTTAACACCTAAACTGCTTAAAGTGCAAATGATATCAACTAGTCCACCCTAAGGGCCTGGTAATAGTCCTGCCGTTTTTGCTGCTAGAGCTGGTTTTGTCAGCACTTCCATTATAAGCCTGATCTTTCAAGATTTTTTTCCACTCAACCATGAAAATTTGCTATAGTTTACAATTTGGCATAGAAGGTTTTAGCTTAACAGCACCTACTTTTCTTCCAGTTATTTTGTCCCATAGAAGAGAGCTGACTATGTCTCTGGCTTGTAAAGAAAAGAAAAGAAAAATTCATGCTATAAATAGAAAATAAGTTTCAAAGTATTAGTTAATGCTTCAAGAAATTTATATAGCCTCTTAGTTGCTAAGATAATTTTGACCCTACAGATCAAACCCCACAAAGGCTACTAAAATATTTGGGGAATAATAATCATTTCTTTCCAAAGTCATCCTGGCTTGGCAAGTTTTCCTCAGTGCATAAATCCTGGAAGCAAACAGACAGTTCATGACTTAGGACAATTTAACTTATGGTATTTATGATGGTGTGAAAGCAGTGGACATTCAATAGAAGCTCTATTTCATATTTTGCATTTTGATCTTTTTCAGGCTGGTGATATGTAAGAAGACACTTCTGCTAGGACACTGGCCAGTGGCAGTGAACCACAGCTCCCAGTCTGCCACACAATCACTTGGGGTGAACAACTGACCCTCGGCAGAGCGCTATGTTGCCAGCACTCTTTGGAGATTATATTTTATATTTTCTAAGCCCATCATGTCTATGAGCACACTCATCTGTGTCTCCTATTACTAGTAATACAACAAAGAGGAATATAATCCTCCCTGAGATGAAGCTACCTAGCATGAAGACAGAAAGCCAATCAGGATCACCACACATGACTTAAGAATTTTTGAAATCAATTATCTTATTAAAGTCAAAGAAATGAATCAGCAACATAGTGGAAGTGTAAGCATCAATTAAATCCCCTGTGATCCTGATGAAAAGAGCTGGACGAGTAGATGAAATGGAAAGGTGACTTGCCACTTGCATACTGCTTAGCCTGCTGATAACTCGGTTTAAGGTAAAAAATATACTTGATATGTCAAAAAAGCACACTGATGATCTTATCAATGTGTGAATGTGTATAGCAAGTCATAGGTATTTATAATACTTGAAAAGCATCATGATATTTATAGTGTGTGGTCAGCTGTGAGGTGGCAAGGGCCAATAATGAAAGTTCAGAAGATCTAAGGAAGAGCTGCATAAGATAAAAGAGGAAGAGAAATATTTGCCAGAACAAATAGTTAATGGCAATAAAACGAGCTTGTTCTGGAAACATGTTCTTGGAGCATATACACATTCATCAACAGCCTAAGATAATGCCAGGACTCAAGGAGTTCAATGTTGTATTGCTTTGGGGTACATATGTAGCAGGGTTCTAAGTAAACCTTTTTGAACTTGCAACTTAGAGAACCATAGAGTATTCAAGATTGTGAGCATGCATGCATTTCCTCTTCATTATCACCATAGGAAATCCTGAATAACATCAGTGTTGTTCGAAGACTTGTTTTTAAACCATTTTATTCTATAAGAAAGAGAATATTGTGGGCAGCACAAAAGTCCTCTGATCTTAGCCAATGCTCGAGGACCCCAGTGCATATTGATGACATGCATTCTGATGTAATGGTTGTGTATTCCCCCCCTCATTCAACAAATGGACCAAGGTGCAATAGCTATGTTCAAAAGCTGTGGAAGCATATGCAATTGACCAAGTGCTCTGAAAATTCTAAAACACTTTTAACATAATAAGTGCTACTGAGAACATTACTAAATCAAGGGAAGTCTCACTGCAATGCCTAGATGAAAGCGACCTGAAAGAAAGCTTTGAATGCATGTTTTGATCACATTCAAAGGATTTAACTGAGATGTGCTGTTGATTAACTAGTAAGAAAATGTTAGTGCTTGGGAAACAAGCTAGAATGAGATATGGCTGAAAAGGATCATCAGGAGCTTATAGGCATTGAGTCTGAGGAGCTTTCCAGTGAGGAGCTGATCAAATTGGAAAAGAAAGAAGTTGAGGCTGAGCACAGAGAATTTACATCCAAGGCACCACGGAAGTTCATAGCAAAGAACCTAGTGATCATGTTACTTAGAACAATCACTGCATCCCTCAGCAAAGTTTGGGAGTGAGACACAAACACGTTGCATCTCTTCATGTACCATGTGTATGTATACATATATATTTTATATATCATTATTCTTACAAAATTTATTCCTGTGCACTTCACAGGTTCTGATGCGAGTGTGACTGGAATCTATCATTTATTTTCTAGCTAGTTTTCACTAGCATAAATAAAAAGCTATTATGTTTTATATATTTTTTCCTTCACCAACTTCATGGAATGTACTTTCACACAGTCTATCACCTGTTCTAAGTAAATTTCTCATCATTCATATCAACTGTAAAAAATAGTATATTTTTTATTTTTATATAATTAGCTGATTTTATTGTAATCTTATTTAATTAGTAGTGATATTTAGGGTTGTTAAATGGTAATGAGAGTAGTAAATACTGTATCAATACAAACTTAACAGTAAAGTATTTAACATTCCAGAGTTTAATATCTTGCACGTTTGGTAATTTTATAAATATTTTAAAGCATATAAGGTGCATTTATCATTCATATTTTGCCTGTAAGAAAACTTTACCAGAACTTGATTTATCAGGATGCCATGAGACAAAATTTATCTTGATTTATAAAAAATAACTGGATTTTGTCTGGTGTTTTTGAGCTCATTTTTAGATAACTATATGGGATTTTGCCATCAGTTTGCTGATAATAATAATAGCTAATGCTTGTGGTTTTTTTCATTACATGCCAGGCACAATTAAAAATTTCATATCTCTGAACTCATTGATGTATGCCATATCATTATCCACAACTTTGAAATGAGGAAGCTGGTCCTCCAGAGGTCACAGTTTTGAGTGGTACAATCAGGATTCACAGCCAAGCCAGTGTCTTGTTCCAGAGCCTTAGGAACCACTACAAATACCATCTCTAGCATGTTAATCTATTTCAAGAAAATAGCAGTCCTAGGATTTCTGGAATAAACTACATTATCATTGTGCATTAATCCTTTAAAAATTTTTTCTTTTTCTTTTTATTTATTTTTTTAAGATGGTGCAGAATATTATTTTAGAATGTATGTTTGTAGTTCTACATAAAAAATTTGATTAGTCTATGGAATTTTGTGTGAAAAGTAAATGTTTGAGATTTTTCTATTAGTTATACCTTACTGTGTCCTAAAATTTATAGCGAGAGGGCCGGGGAGTTAGCTTAGTTGTTCTGCCGCTTGCTTCACAAGTGCAAGGTCCTGAATTTGATCCCTGGCACCAAAAAAAGAAAAAAAAATTATAGTGAGTTCTCTCTTTGCCTATGCTCAGAAATAATTAAGACCATCTAGTACATTCTGGTTCCTTAGAAATTAAATAATAACACACATATGAAATTATTTTCTTCTACAGCCTTTCATAAAGTGACACATCTTTGATAACATTTTAAATTTCCACCATAGTTATTATTCTGTTTAAATTTAGTGGTTTTTAAATATTTAATATAATTCTAAAAATATCATAATTATATGTATTTTCTCATTACTGATACTATAAATCTATATGTCTCCTTGTATGGGTGTCTCTCTCTATATATAATTAAGATTTTCATTTAAAGTCTTCCATCTTCATCATATTGGTCAAGTCCTACATTCATTCTTCAAGATTTCTCTGAGAAGCCTTTACCATCCTCCTAAAGAAAACAGATTTCCCCTTCCATTTATCAGTGATGTGTACACAGGACTTAGCTCTATGAAAGCACTGACCATAATTATCTGATTGCCCTCTGTCCTACACCATTAAAAGTTCATTAAGGGCAGGAACATCTTCCTTTTCATGGCTATGTGCTCAGCAGCTATCTATTCACCCAATGACCTGTGAGGCGTGGATAAATGAAGGAAAGCTAACACACAATTGCATAGTACTGCCATTTTTCAAGTATTAAAGAACAGATCACCTCAAGTATATTATATTTATACAAGAGTACAATGTTGACAAAGTTAGGGACTGGGATCTTTCCAGCTTAAAATCAGCAGCCATATCATACTACCACATAATTTGTGATGTAATGAAGAATTCATTTCTTTATCAAAAATGCTAGTATGGCAATTGACATTGCTTTTCTTCAGGGACACCTTCAAATTGTGGGTGTTATTACTGACATTATATTTAGTAAAAATAATTGCTGTAATTTAATAAAGACAGAGGAAGAACTCAGTTCATAAAAGAATGCATTAAGTATCTATATTATAACACCTCCTTGACATTGTTCTAGGTGCTAAGGAAAAGTAGTTAACAAACCAGGCAAAAGGGCTAAAGTTCAATATTTTATGAAATGAGAAGTAAAATGAGATACAGTACTTTTCCACAAGGAGCTTGTGATATAATAGTGGGACATGCACATAAATAGAAAATGTAAATAAAATAGTAATATCTACAAATTTCTAAGGTAACACAGAGAAGTCAGTCAGTACATCATCCTTTATAGCTAAATAGCCTGACTTTTGGACAAAATAAACTATAAAAATTTAACAAGTTTGAAATCAATCATTCAGAAAAATGGAAAATTAAAATTATGATCATATATGAGGTTTAAGAACAAATGATAGGAAAATATGTAAGGCATTCTTGATAATAAATGAAAAAATAGAAATCACAATTAGTATAACCAGGTGGAAAGAGAATAGAGTATGATTTGAAATGCAAATTATCCAAATCAATAACATTTTCTAATTGCCTAAAATACTTTTTATACCAGTAGGTTAATATTTAGGGAATGATCTACCAAGATAAAAAGAATTGTGATCATTGTATCAAAAGTCTGAGTATTGTATCTGAAGTGATTGCTATGTTTGCAATGAGAAAGTACCACATCCTACCTGGCTGCAAAACACCTGAGAAATGTATGACAGACAGTATATGATATCATAAATTTTACACAAAATAGAAGTAATGCTTGATGTACTACCTAAAAATTACTTCCTTTTAGTAAGTGACTACTTATTTATGCTCATTTCTTTATCTGCCTTCATTCTCTTTCCACCATATAATCAATCACTCAAATGTTTCTTTTCATTTTTTACTAAATTCAAAATTGTTTTCTTAATGACAAGTGTTCCTCTTGTCTTCTAATAAGAAGTCAGGGCTCTGGAAAATGAGCTGGAATCCTAGAAAATGACTCAGAAAGAGAAGATCAAACTTCTGATCTTCCCGTTTACCTTCTCTGAACTGTATAAAACCTAGGAGAGAATGGCACCAGGGTGAAGCATAGGCAAACTCTATTGAACTCACTTTCTTCACATGTCAAATGAAAGACCCAGATTTGCTCATTCTGACAAGGCTGTTCTTTGCTCTACTAAAGAATTACTTTGTTCCAGATCATCCTAGTTCTATGCTACATATCAAGAAGTTAACAACCCTCCCATTGCATATTCCTTTTTCAAAGCTTCCTAAGAAGAAAGAGTCTTAAGAAGAAAGAGGCTTAGTTTTAAAAGAAACTGATCATGGGAGTTAGGACCTATTGTGTTTCTACAAAGAATTAGGACTGTAGGGAGATCGATCCCTAATGCATCTGTCCAAAATCTTTCCTGGACTGGATGATTTTGTTTCACTCAAGTTAAATGGCTTTAAACCAGCGTCAAAAACTCGATCATCTTCCATACGTGTATTTATTCTTTTCAATCTTGAAAAAGTGGAATTTTGTATCATGTCTTGATTAATTGTGAGATGTGCCTCAAGTAATTGGTTACTAACAAACTACCAAGTTTTACCAAAAAAATTCTTTTTAACGAATTAGAGGAGACTCAAGGATATGTCTATGATGTTTTATATCCCATTTATTTATTTTTCAAAGTAAAAAAGGTGAAAATGAGGCGAGAACATGCAGAATATTAAACACAGTTATGCACATAAACATCATGTATTATATATGTTATAGGAGCAATATTATGGAGGACTAACACATTAAATGATTAATTTCACCAACCAACAAGCATTAATTTGGGCATGTGAGTACAATGAGTAGAAAGGTGGTGACTGGACGTCATCCTACATGAAGGAGGGAGCTGGAATAAGCAAAAAGTGCTTTGATTAGACTAACTATATAAAGAAATGGATCATGGAGGGAGACCCAAGCTTTCCTCTGTGCTGTAAATTAATTTCTTTCTCGACTTTTATCAATCAAGTGTCTTTCAGAAAGTCTATTTTATGACTTATTATAGTGTTTCTCAACATAGCTATACTTAATGCCATTTACAAAACCTTATAAATGCATCCGTGCTACAGTTCCATGTCCAGAGATCTTGTTTCACTTGATTCCCCCATTAATCTAGTGGTTATCAAAGTTTTTCAGGCTTCAAGATCATCTGGATGGCTGTTAAGATATAAATTCTAAGGGAGGGCCCACTTCCAGAATTTTGGGTTTGTAGTTCAGGTGGAGTTTGAAAATTTACATTTATAAGTATTGCTGATACTGTTGATCTGGGAAGCATATTTGAACAACAATGTATTAAACATTTCCACAAAATGTATCAAATTATCACGATACCTTAGCAACCAGACTAGTCTCCTGAAGATTTGATTTAGACTATGTGGCATATATTGGGGATTTTTTGACAATTATCCTCAATGATTTTTCTCAAAAGGTAAGTTTGGGGGTTTCTACCACCAAATGTCTTCCTGCAGAAAGTGAAAAAGGATAGTAGAGATGATGTTTCAGAGCTTTGCTCAGTGCTGCTTCATGGGCAGAAGCCACATGGCAAGTCACCATGTGTTGTCAGTCTGTTTCCACATTGCAAGGTAAGGAGAGTTCTTATTCCAGCATCATTTGCTCTTCCTCTCCATGGGTTTCTAATTGTCTTGGCTTCCATTCACTGAAAGTCCACCATCTTGACTCAGCCTGCAGAACTCTGCTGAGTTCTCTAGCAATCGCCCTATTCTTTTCTTCCTTTTCTCGTCACACTTCCTTAATGGTGTTTTACATTCCCACAAACATTTTGTCACTAAAGACTTTCCATAGATAAAGAAATCTGGCTTTTATCTCCGTGACTTTACAAAATAAACTCTAGTTTTTCTTATATTTAAGATAATATGAGAAAATGGAAAAATAGGAACAAAATCTTTGTAAATAGGGAGGAATTGAGGGCTTGAAGGGAGGGGTGGGCAAGGGTGAAAAATAAGAACCAAGAGAGACTATGTAAAGGTGCAAATTTCCAATGATGAATGTCATTATATTGTATACCTAAAATGTACCAATGATTAGAATGAATAATCGATAATGCAAAATAGGAAGAAAAGGTCCAAAGGGGTAGGGGTAGTGGGAGGGGCAGGGGAAAGGAAAGAAGGGAAAGGAAAAATGATGAGAAATGGAAATAGAGTCTTTGTAAATAGGGAAGGGTGGAGGGGGTGAAGGGAGGGCTAGGAATGGGGAAAAAATAAGAACCAAGATGCATTATGTAAAGGTACAGTTCCCAATGAGAAATGTAATTGTGTTGTATACCTACAATGTACCAATAAAAGAATTTAATAAAGTGCACAAAAAAATTGAAAAAATTTTAAAAAAAGATATATACTCCTTAGATCATAATACTCTTCTAACACATTGGCAGTACTAAATTTTTTGTATTTTTATGTTATTTAAATATATATTAACAGACCTAACTTATCTTTCTTGTAATTACTATCAGTTATGGTAATATGGCCATTAAAATATAAATTAAATAAAAACTACAAAAGCAAAAACATGTAAATTAATAGTATAAATGCATTTACCGATAAAATAATGCAGAATAACATAGGGTTTTATATCTAAAATGTGTCTTTATTTTGATATCAATAGCACATATGCCTATCTATAATAGCCTAACTATAGAAAATACATGAATGACATCATGTCTTGAATTTTCATTCATGATAATCAGACCGCATGCTTAACCTAACTAGTTTGAGAGAAGAGTCTTCGAATACCAATTTTAATTCAATATCCTTTGAGAGCTTTCTAAATTTTTTCCTTTGGTCAAAGATAATTTAGTTCCATTATATCATTGAAATCTATGTTAAATGCTTATGTAATACAAGTAGTGCTAGAAGGAGAAACAGAAACAGCTCTTCATAAGGTATCTAGACTTAGTTTTACTGCTAATAGCAGATGTGGCAAAGACAGTGTCTGCACAATGCAGCCCACAAAGTGAATATGAAATGATTGTGACTCTCTCCAACACTTCTTCATTAGGTACTATGAAGCCATCATGAGAACCATACCCTGATGGAAATGATATTTGTTATTCATTATATTTATGCAAAAGGAGGGAGAAGGAAAAGGGAAAAGACAATTATTATATATATATGAGATATATATGTATATGATAGAGAGATAGATAGGAGAGAGAGATAGGAAGATAAAGAGAGAGAGAAACTACTTTAGAACAAAGATTCTTTTGAGGGTGAAAGAGAGAGTTGAGTTGCTTGGTCCTTTAAGATAGTAAATCAGTATAACCAGAAATATTTTAAACTATACATGTTATGCCATGAGAATGTGATAGAGGATATTATTATTTCAGAATTTCTTGCTATAGCAATACATTGTTAAAGATGGGAGTAGTAATACGTCTTATGTTACAAAGAGAAAAAGGAGTCTAAGAATCACTATGCTCAAAAACTACCAACGATGTCTCAAAACTCAAAAACAGATGCCACTATTCCTCAGTTGCCACTATTTGCCTCTCATCATGTACTGATTACCATCTCTTCCTTAAAACGCTTCCTTGTTATTTCTGAAAACATATCTTATTGCTTACCCTTTCACTTATATGAACTGCTCATCATTCTTTAGCACTGGCTTCTCTTAACCTTCCTTGTTTTAAAATGCATTTGTAATACAGTCTCCTTTCTTTTGTATACATTCATCCTTAACAGTCATCTCACCTCCATAAAATATTCATGACACTGCCTTTAATCTTTTAATTATTAAACCACAGAATAATTAAAGAAACATAGACTTTGGGGTCCTTACTGAGAAATTTGTGATTGTGGCAAAAGCACACATGATCACAAAATGTTGAATGAGATATGGAAAGGAGCACACAATATTTTGTGATCATGTGTACTCTGCCACAATCATAAATTTCTCAATAATGATCCTAAAGTCTATATTTCTTTAATTATAAAGGCTGACACTTATGAACTATCTTCAACTTATCAGGTAAATTTATACATGTTAAAAATTTACTACCTAGAACTATTCACTGAAGTTGGCATTGTTGTCTCAATGTTATGAATGAAAAACACTTTGAAGAAAACTATTTTCTTAATATCAATTGGAGTTGAGCTCCTAATCCAAATCTGTTTAACTCAAATAACTATGACAGTTATTCCAGGTCTCACTGTCTTCCATGAGTATGGTATAATGGAATATCTCTTGAAATCTTGTGCTTTGGCATAAATAGGGTAACAAATCTGAAACGTGTTAAAATGGCTAAAGGAAATTGTATGCTTTGCTTAATGAACTACAGGTTACCCAAGATGTCACATTTCCTTATTTTTTATTGAAATTATATAAGTTCATAGGATGAAGACAATACCTAATGCTTATTAAAACCTCTGGGAGCTCATCCCAAGTCTTTCATGAATAAGAAGGCAATATTAGATTAAAATATTAAAAATCAAAGGGATCATTCATGATATAAATTGAGTGTTAGTGGAATAGCTGGATGATCATGAAGGGATTTATAGCTCAAGCATTCCAAGATTTTACTATATACATTATTGCTACCATACTAGCAACTTCTTTATTCTTACCGACTGAATATATAAATATCATCATATTAGCTCTCATGATGTTTTGTTTACATAGTACCAACTCTGCTGTTATTTGGAAACCCCAGGTGATTGAATGAAGTTTTCCCTTTGCATTTGAAGATTTGACATCAGTTAATGCAAAAAGAAAGTCATTAGCCATTAATTTAATTAATAATCACGAAAATTCTCCTTGTCCTACCATCTCTAAATTTGTCCTCGATTAAAGAGAAGCTTTCACTTATTCATTTAGCTATATTCATTGAGTACCTACAATATACCCAACACCTTGCTGAGACTGGGATTATGAAGATAAATGAGTCAGATGCTTTGGTTTACAAGATTTAAGATATTCTGAGTACAACAATTTTAACATGTGTTTGGATTTATTTTTATCCCTTTTACTGTGTCTCAAACCACTCTCTTTCTAGCAATTTGCCTATTTCTTAATATAGCTGAGCTTTTCATTATTTTATTAAGGCATTTATGCTTGTATTATCTAAATGGCACCTGTTTCAAAATACTTAGGAATATTAATTGGCTTCTTTTTCAAGACAAAATACAAAACTCTTTCAAAAATGCAATTACCTTTTATCACTTGTAGCAATAAGATTTATTTTACATATTTGTTTTATGATTATATGTAAATAAGTACAAAAAACAAAATATGGGTGGCCTTTTTCTTAACCTGAAACTAAATTTTAAGGATCTCAGTATTTTGGAGAAATGAGTTATTGATATCTAAAGTTCATGAGTACATACTGCTTTTCATTTAACAGCAGCACCTGAAAAACAGCCAAGTCCTAGTGAAGAATGTGTGTGAAATAAAAGTTTAAGCGACTTTCTCTTTTTTCTTTTCCATTTTTATTAATTATCTTTAGTTTGCTTGGAAGAGTTGGAAATGCTTTTCAGTGTTTTCAAATATAGAAAAAAATGCACTGAATTGATCCATAAATGCCCTCTTGTGTCAGTCTCCAAAAATGCAACTTCCTTTTACCTTATTCTGCTGTTTATTTTTTCTAAAACAATTTTTATATCTCCAGACTGCAACCGCTTTTATTTAAAACTTATCAGTTTTATACTTCATTCGATCAGATTAACTTCTGTGTTCTTTAATAAACTATATGATGTTTTAAAACTTAGGTGGAAAAAACATTAGACAGTGCTCTTTGCTGTGCAGAGCAGTTATGGGAAAGCCTTTACTCCCACTGTATTCTACCGTCCTGTGCATGGTAAAGGAACTCGAACATTATGAAAGGCTCCTACTTTCAGTTCTTTCTTAAAAACTTCCAGGGTCACAGAACTAAATTTCTCAAAGAAAAAAAAAAAAAAAGAACTAAATTTCTTAGTGTCATGAATAACAAGTAATAAATACATGGAGTTAGTGCTAGCCATTCCTTCATAAATTATTGATAATTTTAATCAATTTAGGTTCTTTGGTCACCTTCTGAGTTCCCAGAAGCAGATGTTATTTTTAATTTTTAAAATAAAACAATTACTTAAACAGTTAAATGACTTTCTGAGAATTAATGATGAGTACATCTCTGTATGGCCCAAGGGCCAACACATGGCTTTCCTGTGGGCTTGAAGCAGCCTGAAATTGAAAGTCAGATGACCACAAAAGCTTTCCAAGGGAACTTAATACATACTTCTGAATTTTTTCCTAAAACTTTGTTTTAGGCTTCTTTTTTTTTTTTTTTTTTTCAGGTACCAGGGATCAAACTCAGGACTTTCCACTTGTGAGGCAGGAGGCAGAACCACTGAGCTAAATCCCCAGCCCTCTTAAAACTTTGTTTTAGGCCAAGAATAAATAACTTTACTTTGAAAAGTGTTTTCTTTCCACAGTCTATAAAGAAATAAGCCATCAACACCTCCACCCCTCCCTATTTACAAAGACTTTGTGTTTGAAGAGAGGACAGGGGAATGTGGAAAAAAGTAAGAACCAAGATAGATAATGTAAAGGTATAAATTTCTAATGATGAATGTCATTATATTGTATACCTAAAATGTACCAATAAAATTAATTTTAAAAAAAGATATACATAATTCCATCCTAGACTGAAAGAATCAGATGGCCTGTAGGCTACTGGGAAATATTAAATGCACATTGTTTTAACCCAAAAAACTGTCATGAAATTTCTTCTCAAGAAGATGATATAATGTAGAACTTTGAAATTAGCTAGATCTGTTTGAATTTTTTTTTAAGTTACAATTTCTTTTTCTGAAAAATGAGAATAATAGCTACTTATATCATAGAGATTTAGAGAGATTAACAATATTTACCTATCCTTTTCCCTTACTAGATGCTTATAATGGCAGGCATTATTATTAAGAAAAAGTTTTAATTTGCAATGTAGACTCAAAAGAAAACACAATCCAAATTTATTTTGTGGCTAAGATGGCAGCATATCAATACATATATATTCATTATTTCATTCCTCAGATTTAAAAATAGTATAATTATGTACTTGTTGAGAATTTTAAAATTCAATAATTTGAATCCTATTTATATTTATATTTAATTTGAATCCCACTTGTATTTCTATTATTAAGTTGGTTAGTTTGAACTAAATTTTCTTGATATTAAAATCTGCTAATAAGTAACAGATCTACAAGTTTTTCCTGAGGGAGATATAATCTTGAAGTTTACAAAATCTTACCATCACCAACTGGAAGTGAAAGGGGTATAGAGAATGCATGTCAATGATCTATGATGAACTCAAGGACATCTTGGACAAAGGCAGATATAAAGATAAATCAGAGAATAGGACCATTGACATTCTTACCATCCAAGAGTGAAATGAGCAATGGAACCAGAACCTCCTACCATTTTAGAAATGGACACAATGCATTTGGGATATCTACCAATGGGATGGGATTTTCTACCTTAGGAAGCCTTGAAAACAATCACGATGTTTATTTTACAATCACATATGAACTTCAAACTAAAAGGCAGAATGCTGTAAGAAAATGATCATCATTTATGAAATTTGGAAAGATTCACCTGTACCAGACATAGTCTTTGACATCTTGCTTCCCCTTATCTTCCATACTCAATCTATTACTATTCTTATAAACTTTACCCCCAAAATACCCTGAATAATCCTGTCCTCTTCACCTCTACAAATACCACCCTAGTTGAAAATATTACAATCTTTTGTCTGCGTTAATATAATAGTTTCCAAATTTGGTTTTCTAAATTCACTCTGCCCCGACTACTGCCATATCCCCTCCCCCATCACGACAAAGAACACCTACTGAATTCTGCCTACAAATGTCAGTGAGGGTGATGTTTTGACAACACAAATATAATGAAATGGCACACTAGTTTGGAATCTTCAATGATTTTCTGTCACTCATAGGATAAAATGCCTAATCCTACCTTGACCACTGTTTGACCTTTTGTGTCTGCTTCTCCCTTCTTATGTCCAACTGCTCTTCCCAGGAAATTGTGCCCACTCTGGTCTCTATTTAGTCCCTCAAATACCTTAAAACATTTTCTGTTTTAGGGCTGGTCTACCTATTTCATCTTCTATCACTTTTTTCCTGATTAATACTTACTCTTTTATCTCAGTCTAACATCACCTTCATAAAATGATCTTGGTTTCCCCGAGACAAATACAACATGTGTGTTGAAAAGTTACATGGTTTTTCTTTCCCCTAAACAACTTATCATGGTTCATACTTGGAGTTTATTTTGTGGTGAGTTGATAAGCAGAGATTCTTGGCTTCAGCAGACTGCAAGCTCCATGAAGCTGGGTCTGCTCATAATTATAGTTCCAGGGTCGATAAAGTAACTGGCACTTAATTGGTGCTCAAAAAATATTTGTACAATAAATTAATTGCTCTTTTTCCCCCTGCCACAGAAATTGTCCTATGTTTTGTTTATAGTCTTCAGGACAAATACATGTTTTGCACTATGTTTTCTTTCTCTGTTTCTTTTTTATTCAGTGCGTACTACACAGAATAATGGGTACGTGAATATAGTATCCTTTGATAATTTATCCGCTTTACTCTTTACACCCCTCCTTATTTTCTTCTTCCCTAAAATTCACCCATCTATTCTTTCCCTTCCTTCTTCCCAATTCCAAGCTGATCCACTAAACTTCCAAACAACTGAACTGTCTTAGTCCAACAATGCCACCTGTTGGTTCTGCTCTGCTTCACATATTTTGCTCCACCTCTTTCTCTTTTGGGGGGAATTGGGCCCCTGATATGCATTCCCTGCCCCTCTCCTTTAACCAAAGATTAAGTTTAATCAACCTCTTACACACACACACACGCACAAGCACGCACACGCACAGCCTTCTGAACTTTCTCTTTTCCTCTTTGTTTCAAATTTGGTTCAGGTGTACCAGAAATTTCTTAGACCTCTGTTCTCCTTCCTGTTTCTGCCTCCTTCCCCTTCTCTTCCTTTCTATCAGCTTCTCCTTCTTCCTTCTCACTTTGAACTGTAGTATAATTTCTGGAAAAACGTGAAGTTCCAGGCATTAGCTTGAATTTGTAGAGTTCTAAAATATTTTTCAATTACCAAGCCCAAATGGGGTATATTTATCCATTTTTAGTCTTAATACCTTAAATTATAGATATTTTATGGTGATACTATGTTGTGCACCTGTTCTAAGAGCAAACAGAGATAGCTTTATGAAACATAATTTCAAATAATTAGTGTGAAAATTGTATTGATGGGTGCCAATCATACATCTAGTTATTATAGTCACTAAAATAATTGTGTGTTTAATAATAAGAAATAAAAAATAAAAGGAAAATAATGCGGTTTTATAATTTTCAAAATAGATTTATTACTTCCTCATCTCAACTTTATTGCTTTTAACGTTGCAGGTTTATGATTATAAAATAAAATAATTAACTATATGTAACTGACCTAAAGCAGGAGTATATTTTGAATTTTGAGCTCTATTTAGATTACTATGTTAAATAATCTAATTTTTCTGAAACCGCATACAAAACTAAACAAGCTAGTTTGATCTTTGAGTCAAAACTTGTGGATATTTTACAAGTACATTGAAGAAAATTGATAATTAACAAATCATATTTAACGACTTTTAAATTTCACAATTAATTTTATTAAAATGACTGTTAGTGCCTTAGCTACTTTAACACGAGATACAATGTCATTCTATAGTTCTTGAAACTTTTAATACACCATCAATTGGATCATGCATAAATTTGTACATAGGCTGACAGTTAACAAAAGCAATTATGGTGTTCTACACATAGAACACAAAAACTAAGAGTAATTACATTTTGTCTAGGTATATGCTATGAAGTTAATTATTTCTATGAATTTCATAAATATTTTACCACAAGTTGTGTAGTAGGCAGCTTCTCATCACTGGCAAAAAGCCTGAGAAAAAACAACTTGGAGAAGGATAGGTTTATTTTGGCTCATGGTTTCAGAGTTTTCAGTCCATGGTCAGCTAGCTCCATTTCTTTTAGGCCTGTGCCAAGGTGGAAACATCATGGCAGATGGACATAACAGAGAAAATCTGCTCAGTTCGTGGCAACCACGAAGGGAAGAGACAGAGGGAGAGAGAGAGAATGAGAGTGAATGAGTCACTGTATTAGTCATTTTCCTGTCACTGGGACTAAATACTTGACATCCACATCTTAAAGGCGAAGTTTATTTTGGCTCCCAGTTTTAGTCATTTCAGTCTTTTGACTGGCTCCGAGGCAGACAGGGCATGGTGGAAGTGCATGGCAGATGACAAACTCAACTCATCACAGCCAGGAAACAGAGAAAGAGAAGGTAAGAGGCAGGGACAAAAATACAGCCTTCCAGATCATACTCCAGTGATCCACCTCATTCAACTAGGCACCCCTCATAAGAGCACCTTCAATTATTAATTCATGACTGGATTAATCTACTAATCACTATAGTGCCTCCATGATCCAATCACCTTTCCAAACCCCTGCCTTTGAACACATGAGATTTGGGGGTGACATTTTAGATCTAAACCATAATAGCCAAGGTAAGGTATAGTCCTCAATGTCATACCTCTTCTGACTCATTGCCTTTGACTAAGCCCCACCTTGTAATCACCCATTGAGCTATGAACTTTCAATGGATTAATCCATGGATGAGTTTAGTGTCCTCATGATCTGATCATCTATGAAAAGGCTCACTTCCAAATCCATGAGCCTTTTCAGGAACATCTTAGATACAAACCATAACAAGTTGTAATACAGTTTCTTGTAAACAAGCACAAATTCACCTATCACTGAATTCAACTCATCAAACATTTGTAAGTAATGATTTAATTTGCATACAATGAAAACTACCTAAGTGAGGAAGCGAAAATGGTCCACTTTCTTGAAGAGTGCTAACACCATGTGGGAAAATTGGATATCTATTTGCAAACAAA
Source organism: Heterocephalus glaber (assembly GCF_000247695.1). The sequence goes on along the minus strand of NW_004624820.1, from coordinate 2,781,759 downwards.
CTAGAAATAAACACAATTGCAAAAGACAGAGAATTCACCTTTCAAAATTTTATGATAAGCTGCTGCTGAGGCCATCAGTCTAACCTTTCCTCATAAGCCAAATGTGAAATAACTCTTTATTACTTTCAGTAATGCCTTCATAGTCCACTTACACATTTTGAAGTGCAAGAATTATAACCAGAAATATTAAAAAATAGCAATAAAATCCTCCCGAGAGTACTTGTCCAGAGCTGATTTATTGAAAGTTTCCCCTACTCTTTATTTACAACTGAAAACATATTATCATAGTAAACATTCTACAAATAAAATGTATAGTAGAAATTCAAAGTTCCAGTTCTGACATGAATATAGTATTTAGTATTTGCTTTTGAAAATATTGTGTGATTTTTATCAAAATAGAGAGCAGTTTGTGCAGATAAATGTCTTGATAAAAATATTTTCTTTATATGCCTACTATTGGTTTTCTATGAAAAAATTATAATTATAATAATGTATGATTTTCTTTACTGCATTACTTTTCTCCATAGAAGTGTTTCTGGGGCATAAGATTTTTTTCTTTGAATCTAGAGGATATAAGCAAACAATAATCCAATAATGTGGTAGGTCAGGTTTTCTGTATTTTGATTCTTTAATTTGTATAATATTAGATATATGTGGTAAATAAATCGTAATGATTAAAGTGATAACTCAGGTTATATTAACTTTTCAGAACACTAACATGATTTAAATAATAAAATCAATGAATATTTTCATCCTTATTTTATAACTATTTTAATACATTTTATGATAAAATACATTCACATTCACATTATAGTTATAATATTTTTTATAATTGAAATGTCTTATTTTCACTCTTGAAAATTATATGTCCTTAAAATAAGATAATGATAAATTTTGAAGAGGCATAGAGGTGAAGATAAAGTTATTCAGTCCTGGCATAGTGGTACACACCTGTAATCCCAGCACTCAGGGAGACTGAGCCAGGAGAATGACAAATTCGACCCTGGCCTGGCAAACGTAGCAACTTAGCAAGACCCTCTCTCAAAATACGAAATAAAAAGGCTGTATATGTAGTTCAGTGTGAAGGCCCTGGGTTCAACATCTGGCAGTGAATATATACATACATACATATATACTTAGTCCTCCCAGTAATGGCACTTTTTAACCGTACAAATCTTAAAATTCCAAAAGATTGGAAAGATCATTTCATTCTGCTTCTCCTTTCTGCTACTTAGTAATTCACATTGAATTAAAGTGGACTGGCATGCTACTACATAAATGTTTAACTCCATGGGCCAGGGATTTAGCTCAGTGGCACCGTGCTTGCCTTGCAAGCATAGGGTCCTGAGTTCGATCCCTGGTACCAAAAAACCCCCCAAAAACAAACAAACAAAAAAACCCAAACAGAACAAAATTAATGTTTAACTCCAACAGCTAAGTCTGATTAGCTACTGTTAAATTTTAAATATTTACATTCAAGCCAAGTGTGGTGGTGCACTCCTGTAATCCCAGCAATCAAGAGGCTGAAGTAGGAGGATCTCTGTGAGTTCAAGGCTATCCTGGGCTACATAATGAGTGCAAGTCCATTCTAAAATATACAGCAAGAACCCGTTGCCAAAAATAAAAATAAAAATAAAAATAAATAAATAAATATCTACATTCAGTACTCCTGTCTTCAAATTGCTCTACTGATATATTATTTGTCATTAATTTAGTAACTCTGTAAGAAAAGGGAAGGAATGAGGAATGACTATAAATATGGTAACATGCCAGAGGCCAAGCCTGAAGATGGTCCTTCTCCTCCTCCCTATTCCCTTTCTCCTCCACAGACTAGATAGTCAAACAAACTGCGTAAGATTGTAGTCAAACAGACTAAGACTGTAGACTCTGGATGGCACAGCCCCAGAGACAGTTACATTATGTATCTTTCTTCCCTGTTCCCTTTCTGTGCATGCCCCAATCACAAGACCATCATGCTACATTCAGCCCACTGTGCCACCCAGCACTAGTTACCCTGCCTTCTCTTCCCATTTATCTTTCACTATAAATAAAGAGTGCGCTGTACTACAAACAGCCATTAGCTCCCAACAGGCTGTGGCTCCACCCGGTCCCAGCTTTCAAGCATAATCTTGTTGTTTTCATTTTTCTTCATCTCCCACCACTCTCCACAACTTCGGACCCTACACGACACGGGTCATATCTGTAATATATATGACCAGTTATATATGTAATGTTCATTTGTTTATTCATCAAGCATTGTTTGACATGTATCATCTTAAAAATATTTTAATTTTGATTTATTTTGCACATATTTAACATGTACTCCTTTATTTTTTTAAGTAAATATGTTCAAGAGAGCTACTTTATTATGTGTTTTTATTTCATATATGTATTTCAAAAAGTGATTACAATAAATATGATTTAAGGACTGAATCCATTTTATAATATTGTGTCTATGTAATTAAGAAGCAACAAAATAATTTAATACTTCAGGGTTAAATTCCTCAGGCTTAAATATGGAAATGTGTGCATGGAGGGGTATGGCTGGCCTTGAATGAATGCAGTTGACTTTCATGAATTTCATTCTGTGTTACTCGTACTTCTGAGATCAGAGGAGATCGGGCGCCTTCAGGGTGGTATGGCTGTAGACATTACTAATATTTCTGTATGAAAACAAACACAACTACTGATGCTACCAGCAAAGGAATGATGGAATATAATAAATCTAAACACAAATTATCTGAATTTGTATTCATCATTTTTCATGGTCATATAAGTACAAGAATAGTTTCTTTACTTTGGGTATTAAATGCAGATTTTAAAAATCTTCATGAGAAAATAAGAACTCACTAGGGCAATATTAAATGCAAAATTCATGGTTTTATTTATCAAGTGATGATCATAATAACATATTTAGTAGAAAAATCATACATATGCATGTATATGGTTCATGAATATTTGTGCATATATTCACAAATATCCCCCCCTTACAGAAAACCTTATTTCTCTATTGATTTTTGATAAAGAGATTGATTCTAAGATCTTTGCATACATTATAGGCTTTTGAGGGAGAGATAGGAAACAACAAAACTGTTAAACTCGAAAAGATTTGAAATTGGAGGTGTTATATACACCAAGATAATTTTTCATTTAGCCAAAGTCACAGGAATATGTTTCATATTATTTATAGTAAGTTTAATCAATGAATCTCATTTTAATGTGCCCATAATTTAGTGTACTTAAAACATAAATGCGGTGTCATTTAACTGCTGACAAACCAGTTTTATTGATAGAAATAGCTTGAGTTGAAAGAAGGATCTTGAAAAGTTTATAGCTTTATTTTTTCAAGCACCACAAACTAATAAGCAAAAACACATGAATTAGATAAAATACTTCATTAAGTTACTTTTATTGGGTGAGTCAATGTGATATGATTACATTTCAGAGACATTTAATTCCCCATCATATAAAATCACATTGATGTTTGGCTATATTTTCCCTTCCAGTGATGTAGCCATTCAAAGTATTTTACTCCTATAAAAGCAGAGATAATATGAAGTTAAAACTAAAGTCATTTTCATCAAACCTAATCATAAATTTTATTTCCTTAAGTGTTTCCCAGAGTAATCGCATTGCAGGTCTGTAAAGGAGACTCTTAAAATTATTCTTGGGTCTTGGGTTCTAATTAGAAAGAATCCCTTCAAACTTGGAAGCATTATTGTGCTGATAGTCAGGAGAGCAAAAACAAATACACCCACATTTGGTTCATGAGCCTCTGGATGAACCCACTGAACACTGATATTTTAAAAAGGTATTTCTTAATGTAAGAGTGTAACTGGCCATTCATTACTGAGACGGTCAGCCCTGCAGTGGTTTGCACCCATTTGTATAACTCAAGTAAATGCATAAATACTCCCTTGAAATGATGTTAAACTTGAATCACTACATAAACTAGCAAATGATAGTTGCTCACTATCTTGTACACAGGTCCCTTTTTATTGGTTAAAATAGAGGAGCATCACAGATGCAAAATGTTTGTTGTTAAGAATGTGTGTTTACAGGTGTGGAATACCCTCAGGATGGGTAGAGCTGATACCCTGCTGCAGGTGCAGACTTTAATAAACAGGAACTTGTCTTGCCTCTAATCACTTCTCTCCTTTATCACGCTTTTGGATTATCTCAATTCACATTAAGTATCACTTGTGCATAAAGCATATACAGTGTACTATATTTATTTAGATATACATGTGACTAGATCTTCTGTGAATAAAACCCAAAATGCATTCACATGAGAAAATGGAGTGGTTTAATTTAAATATTTTAGGAGTGCTAGAATACTAATAAACATCTGGAAGAACAGATAAAACTAGATAAATGTTTAGCCTTGTTATGAGTAACACACTAGCATACGATTAGGTTTATAATGGTTGTAATTTAACAAAACTGTTGTATGAAATATTTTGTTTAGCATTCATTAAAAACTGTTAATGCACTTGTGTTTTTCATGGACTAAATTTTTTGCAGCAGACGCACGTTATTAGTATAATACAAATATGCTAAAAAGCAAACAGTTTGGTGTTAAAATGTTTTAAGTAGGATTGTGAAAAGAAAATTTTGCACCAATCTTTATTATTTTTTCACTTTTACAGGGAAAATTTTACCACAAATTCCATATTTTAATGATATTATACCAACTCTATTTTTTAAACTCATTTTGTCACTGTTTTGTAACAGAAACACTGTAAATATTATAGATGTGGTAAACTATTATACTTGTTTTCTTATAAATGAAATGATCTGTGCCAACACTGACAAAATGAATTAATGTGTTACTAAGGCAACAGCCACATTACATGCTTTCTCTTTCACAGTAGGCAGCAGAGCATATGGTTTTCTCTTAATGGAACGCTAGCTTCTCATTAACATACCAGTAGCAGTGTCAGAACTTACAAACCAGCATAACAGGGAGATGGAAAAACTTATAAATTAGACCCTTTCAGTACTATTGAGAAGGAAATGACTGATGTTCTAAGGTACAATATTTAGCTAATACTGTGCCCTTTTCTGCACCTTCTTTCCACAAAAAACTTTTTTCTTATAATAAATATAAATATAAATATTGAAGTGCAAGTAATTTTTACCCTGCTTCTAAGAGTGATTGGCACTCTGATTTTGATAACTCTTTTTTAAAATAATATTTCATTGCATCTTTTCTCACAGTACATTTTAAACAGCTGTATTTTCACCATTCTGTTTCAATACAGTGAAGCATTTGAGATATAAAGCTACTTTTCATATCTTCCTAAATGAGGAAATCCATCAGGTAAACAAAAAATGGAGATGGAAAGGAAACCATTTATTTTCTGGAGACCACAGATGACTATTCCAGAAACAGAAGTGGAGCCACCAAGAGGTTATGACTGGTAGTGAAGGGAAAAGGGTTACTTATTTTAGTCCCCATTTTGCTGTGTGGGTTTTAAATTATATTTAGCTGTTGTAGAATAATTGTGATTATTTGAGTTTTTCACTAATGTTTTCTCTATTTCAAATTCATCACTGAGAAATCAATTGTTTTGTAGAATAAATTTATCAATGCAATGTCTTAGAAGACATTTTAAAATTTAAATGATCCATATGGCATAAAAATTATACTCACATATAGATAATCAAGACACACTATATGACCTCACATTCCAAGAGCTTCATAAACTGAAGTAAATTTTATAGTTTTTTTTAAATTTTCATAACATTTACCTGTAATTAGATGGTTGAATGGTATAAAGGTGAAATATAAAGTCATGCAAGAGTGGCCTGTGGTTCAAGGCTGCTATCAAGTAACTACCAGAAAGAAAGTAGCTGTATTAATCCTCTGAAAAATAAAAATCTGGGGATAAAAAAATGGATGTTTAATTCATTCCAGAGACATTAATGTCTACACTAGTTCATTTCAATGAAGAGAAAATTTCCTTCCTTAGAGTCAAATCATTTACTCAACTCTGTCATGATGTTTATAGATGTATTTTTTACATATATAGATCATGATGGATGATAATATCTTGAAAATATTAATAATGCAAATAGCATTTGACTTTTAATCAAAAAATATAAACAAAAAATCATTAGTATCAATGAATCAAATAATTCATTCATATATACAAGTTTCTAAACTATATTTCTCTCTTTAAGAGAGTAAAAGGTTGCACTGGATATTGACAATTGCTCAGTGTTAGAATATTTGTGGTTTATCGTATTTTCTGTGAATGCCTGGAGATTCAGTCAGGAATCAATTATGTAGAAATATATCCAAGTAACATTTTTCCCAGAGGTATCAAAGCCTGATTTTTAAGGAAATGAATCCTTGAGTTAAAATTTTTGGAGCTTACTTCTGCAAAGAGAAAGATACTAATTCTTTTCATGAAAAAAGGTTTTCTCTTTTCCATACAATACAAGACGTGACCAGTGTGTTTATTTCAAAATTGTACTCTTTTTCCCCTTGCCTCAAAATTTACCTATAACCTCAATATGAGTGCAAATGTTTAAAAACTAAATTAATAACTATTATTGATTTAGGCTCCATGCTACTAATGCAAACAATTAATTTCAGAGTGTTTTCACACTTTCTGAATAACAAGCATCCAGATAATCATATCCCATGCTGCAGGTTTGAGTGTCAATAGATCCAGATCTGGTAAACAACCTTTTCATCCTCTTTTTCTTCATTTTACCAGCATCCAAGAGGGATTCTGCCAGGAAATAACTGGCAGCTTGGCATAGCCCTTTCTGAAACCCTAACAAAGGGTGTAGGAAAAGTCGCTGCTTCGCCATATGTTTTTCAACACCTCCAAATCAGGAACATCTCTACATACAGGTGCTAAAAGAAGCTTCCACCTCATGTCTAGCATTAAAACTTAAACTGATGGCTGTTATTGAGCTGAAGACAGTATCGGTTTAACATGCCACAGATCTGGTCACTATCTCTGGGAGGCTGCCAGAGCTTCTGCATTGGCTTCGTGGTGTCGTCTGTGAAGGAAGCCAATTAAGATCACAAGATAGTGGCTGGTAATAATAAACTTCTAATGATGTTCCTGACTGAAAGAGGTAATTAAAATGTGTATATGGATGACCCCAGCTTCTGTCAGTTCAATGTAGCTATTATGCTGACAATGTCCCTGTTTTGTTTAGGGAGAGGAGTTAGTGTTGTCTAACAACCATACAATAAGCAATTTAATAATATAGAAAAGATTGGTTTGGAAATCTGCATTATTTCAATTTCGTTGCATCCTTGATAGAATTCAGATTACTGCTAACTCTTGACCAGTCAATAGTTGTTTTGGTGACTGGCTGCAATATCTCCCTCTTCCCCTCTCTATCCTACCTGTCTGGAAGCTACTCTCCCCAGCCCCCATACCCAAGCCAAATATAGCTTTTTGGTTGTTGTATTTCACTAGGACTAGGTCTTATCCCCTTCAAGTGCTCCTTGAAATCAAAGACTGTGTTTTGAAAAGAAAGACAATTAATTAGATAGCAAAGGAAGCCAGTCTTCTTATCATTTGATCTAGTCGTGGACATAAGTGCTTCACACTTTTCCATTCCCTAAATCTGCAGCCCAGAGCTTTCCTGTACACCTGCTCTGCTCAGCACATCAATTTTCTGTGAGCCAGCTAAGTTCCTTTAAGCCTGTCCACTGAGAGGTGGTGATAGCTCTCAGAGAAAAAGAAGAAAGAGAAAGAGAAACAGAATGCTGCTCCAGGCCTTTATCTTGATCACACTGTTTGTTTTCGCATTGATGTCTGTAATGAAACAAAGAGGATTTAATCGTGTTAAACAAAAGCCTGTTGGTACCCAGAGGAAACTCATTTAACTCTATTCCAAGTCTTGGAGTTTCAGGTTTCTTGTCTTCCTCTTTGCCGATTCACCAGGCTGAGTTTCTTACCTGGGGCTTAAAATTGTGAGGTGTGAAACTCTTCTTTTGTTTTGACAGGTGCTCTTTGCTAAACATCAGCCTAGCCTTGATGGTGACAATACACAGAAGGGTAAAAAAACTTCAGAGAAGATAATGACGGTAGTTACTCAACTTCTGCCTTTAACGGTTTTTATTAGCTTCCCTCCTTGGAGAGCTTTACTATACAGAGGAAAAACAAATTGGGCTGATGAGCAGTGAGTGTGAAAAGATTGTAGCTAAGGAGAAGATCCAGGATCCATCCCCCTGAAGGAATCCAAGAAGGAAAGAAAGGTGAAGAAAAGAAATCCAAGGCAGCACCTTGAAGGAATTAATTGACAGGGCCAACATCTTATCTTATTGGCAGGGCCAACATCTTAAATCTTATCTGGTGGGAGACTTGCATGTAACACCACAACTTGATATTTGACCAAGGAGTCCTCAGACGTGATTCTCGCCTTAGAATGTTAGACTAGCAGTCAAGCGGGAAGGAATCATCAAACTGGTAGAATCCATCTCTTATCCTCAGAAAGAGTCTCTTGCAATGGACAGAGAAGACTTGAGGCTCCCACACTGGCTTGCAACCACCCTGGTGTGTTCCTTTGCTGACTCTTTGAAGTGATGCCAAAATGTTCTTCCTGCATGATTTAACGGACTACTGTCCTTTACTCACTCTTTCCCTGCTGTTACATTTCTCTCTGCCTCCCACCTTTTCCGAAAATACTCTTTCCTTGCCATCCCTCTGCTGAGGACTGGGAACTTTCCTTTTAGGCAGACAATGACAGATATGCTCTGCTGATTAAGCACTCTGTGATAAGGACAGCTGAAACAGGTTTGCAGGTGGTGAAAAAATGTAGCAACTTTGGGCTTTGTCACCAACCCAGAAAGTTTCACAGCCCCAAATTAAGGGAGAAAATTACCATCTCCTTTTGCTTCAGAATTTCTCCATCTTTATTTAGACAGTGATGATAGAAGTATGGATTGACTTGTAGTATTTACCAAAAGTTCTCAGAAAATTATTAGAAAGGTGGTTGGGATTAGTTGTTGAAAATAGACTTAATAACTGTGTGGTTATGGGCAAAATTGTACTCCAAATTCCTCAGCCTTAAAATATATGTGCAACAGCAACAAGACCGTAGGGCTGTCATATTATTTAATTAATTAATATACAATGCTTAGAAGGTTCTTTAAGTCATAATTTGTGCTAGATCATTATTGTTCACAAACTTCATAGTCTTCTTCAGGCAGTCTGTTAATGAATTGGGCTTTGTTTCCTTCACCAAGCATCAGCTTTGCTTATCTTCTAAAGCTTTGGTGGAAGTGGGCTTCTATCTTCACGTGAAGGGGCTTGGCCTACAGCAGTCATTCTGTCTTCTCATTAAGATCCTCATATTGATTTCCATTCCTCTTTCCCATTCCTAAAATAACTAATAGGATTGTTTAGTCTCTTTTCTCAATGAAGGCCTTGAAGATGATGAAGTTATATATTTAAATATAGTCCTTTTTGTGACGAATGAAAGTATAGATCCCAGGGACAGATCTAAAGGCAGAGAAAACTATGAGGAAGTGTACCTCCTCCTCTACATCCCTGCTGGTCCTTCCAACTTGGCCTTAACTCCTCTTGCCTGTGCTGGAATCCAGCAACTTTATCCTTCTTTTTTCTTTGCATGTAGTGTGCCGGGGTGTAGGCTAATCCTGCATGTAGCATTTTGCTGCTGCCTCATACTTGGATTTTTATCATAGAGAGAAGGCTGGTTGTGGATCCTGGGTAGTTTATATACCAAGGATTGATTTGCTTATTACAGGTGCTTGCAAAGTTAATTATAACTGTTATCTTTGTAGAAAATAAGAATTATTTCTTAGGAGATGGAGGCAGAAGAGAAAGCTTACTAAAAAAGAAAAAAATCTAGTAACTAAACTAGCAACTTGAATCACTGCTTTCTTCAGAGATTAAAAACAATGCTACAGAAATTCCAAATCTGGTTGATTTTTAAATCAAACACCTGGAATGAGGCAAAGGATCACAAAGGAAAGAAGAAAAAGTGATAATCCTGGCAATCTCCCAAACAGGAAGATATCATTCCTTATAAAATCGTTTACTCCTGATCTCGACAGAAAATTCTGTACATCCTTTAAAAATAACAGTTACATGATAGTAAGGGTGATGGAAGCATAACCACAGGGACAATTCAACTGACTGAGTCTGAAATTGCAGTGGGTACTGTGGCAATACAAACTTCAATACAAACTTAACGTTTAAGTTCTTCTTAATTGAGGCGTTGGAAAAATTTTTTTCTAGTGTTGTATCGTGTATCGTCTCTGAAAGCTGAAGTGTTCAATTCAAAAAGACTATTTGTTTCTCTAAAAAGTCTTTTTACTGGGGGGGGGTGGAAAGCATATGGATCAACCCATTTTATTCCTTTCAGTGTAGTCATGTTACTTTTCATAGTTGGATTTTTATGCAGATTTATACACTTGTATTACAATAACGATTCAAACTAGTTAGGTATTCACAAAACGAAGAATAAAGAAAATTCTTTTTCTGCTCTTTTCTCCCGATAACAATCACCTGATTTGAAATCCTGTCTTTGGCTTTTCTTCCTTCTATCTTGCATGTCCAGAACGAGTGAGCGGGCCTTGCATTTAAGCGAACAGAGGGCTGTGAAACGTTCGCATAAGACACATAAATTATTTTGTTAGAGTGCCACCTGCTGGTGCCAGACAACCAAGACTTTGTTTTTCTTAAAGATTAAATGAATGGTACATATCTATGTAAACTACTTAAAAGTTATTTGATTCAAATAACTTCTTAATCTTCTAATTTAGATATTGAGTATTGACTTTTCAAACGGTCAATACCACTTAATTCTTAAACACTACAACAAGGTGATATAAAATAAGACTTTGTTATTAAACTAAAACAAAAAAGAGGCATAAGGAAAGCTTTCACTTAGCAGTTCCTGGACTTTTTGGATTCAAGTTTCATTTTCCAGTTTTCATAACTCCCTGACTTTAAAAAATAGTTCTGTTAAATCTTCCCAATAGAAAATCAAGTGAACTACTTTTGTGATTATATCAATTTTGACATGTAAAGGCTGTATCCATTTGCTAGATTTGTTCTCTATGCCACACTACAAGGAGCAGGCACAATTTGTTGGCTCTCTGTAAAGCAAACTTAGCAAGCTAGTCCTTATCACTCATGTTCATTATCAGGGCTGTTTCTTGGTCTTTTCCCAACCTACTTTCTGCACAAGGTAAGGAAAATAACTACCCGTCCTTTTGTCATCTTTACCCCTTACAAAGCTGTGTGACCTTGAGCAAACCATTTGCCTTTCCTGGGGCTTTTTTCCTTATGTATAAATTGCAGATAATAATAATACTCACTTCATAGGATTATCAGGTTGTGAGTATTAAAGAAAAACTCAAACCTATAAAGTTCTTACAGCACTAACTATAACATAATAAGCACACAGTATTTGTTAGCTTGTTTTCCATAATATCTTAGTTCACTTTGCCTTGTTATAATGAAACACCCGAGGCAGGCTATCTTTATAAATGACAGAGATGTATCTAAATCACAGTTTTGGACATTCGAGGGAATGACACTAGTAACAACTCAGCCCTGAGGAGAGCCCTTCTGGCAGCCTCACAGCATTCCTGGAGGGCGTGTGTGAAGAAGAGAGCACATCACAGAAACAGCAGACCACAGAGAAACTAGGGTCCCACAATTCCTTCTGAGGCTAGTCCTTAATTGCCCTGATGACTTCCCACTGGGCAGTACTTCATCAACTTCCCATCTTTTCCTGTATCACCACACTGAAGACCAAACGTCCAAGATATGAACCCTAAAGTACATATACTCAAGCCATGTCAAAACCATAGCAGTTGTTATTGAAGCATGTGAAAGAATATTGTTCAATGTCAACAGAAAAATCACAATGTTACAGCAACTCTGATTGATTGGGAGATATATAGTATGCATGAGTGTTTATATTTTGTGGGAGAAAGAAAGAATAATTATTTTCCTTTCTTTTCCCCTCCCCATCCTATGAGTGCTTAACTGGCTTGAAATCTTCCTAAAATCTTATTGCAGATTTTCATGTCTGATTTCTTACAACTTCGTCTTTATTTCTCAATATTCCCATTGTCAAACACTGGGTTCCAGCCATAATGAAATTTCCAATTGCGCGCATGACCATGCTTTCACTCTCCAGAATTTCGAACGTGTACTGGTCTCGTCCAGTCCACCTGGGATGACCTCCTCCCTCCCTGCCTGCTATGTTAACAGGTGACAACTTCTTAGCCCTCAGCTCTCACTCTCATGGTAAGTTCAGATTCGGATCAGATAATCCCTTCGTGGGTTCTCATAGCAGTCAGCACTCCCTCTACGCCACCTTACGCCATTGCTGTCCGACAGAGCTGAGAGCAGAAGGTTCCAGCTAATACAGCGTTACACTCCCAGCTTCTAGATCAGTGCAGGTGCCCACTGGAACTTGATAAATATTTATTAAATAAAGGACCAAACAAACAGGCGTGATTATCTTGGGAGAGTTAAAGAGAAAGTATAAGCCATTTCCTGCCTACAAAGTTAAATTATGTCTTTAAGTAGTGAACATCTTTCCTCCAGGTATTTCCTTTAGGGGGCTACAAGTGTCATTTTCATTCATTAATGTCATTTTTATTCATATATTGGTAAACATGGATATGATGGGGATTGTATTTAGATGGAAATTCATGTTTAATTTCTATGCTGGCAAACCATAAATATTATCTTTACTTTACCATTATAATTCTCATTAAAAGTGTATACATATAACAATTCATTCAAAATACATATATGGAGTCCTACACTGTGCCAGGTAATCTAGGCCCTGAGCAAATCATTCAGAAATTCTTGATCTCATTGAGTTTAATTAAGCCGTGTTTCTGGTTAAGTTTTTCTGCATCTGTTCCAGGACTCAGAAGTGAAACCAAAAGGAGAGAGAGTGCCTCACCTGCCTGTAGAGGTGGAAGGAGGGAAAGAGTAGTTGGGTGATTGTATGGGGAAGGCTGCGTGATGGGAGCCTTGGCCTTCCAGAAGGGGATTCAGCCAGCAGCAGTGTCCCCTAAAGAGAGAGAACCTAGGAACCAGCGAGACCTTTCACCGCCGCCTCCCTCCTGCTTTTTCTGCTGTTTCATTCCACTGTCTGAAGCCCAGGGACGCCAGAGGACAGGAAGGCCACCTATGCAGTCCACACAGCTTGGTCTCCTGAAGCAGAGAACAGGGTCAGGAGCAGCAGAGTAGGTCTAGAAGGACTTTCTGAAATTACCCAGCTCCAACCCTGATCAAGGTTTTGTTTTTTTTTTTTAATTACTGTTATTTTTTTAGCCTCTGGATTTTTTTTCTAAATGCAGCATATTCTTTCAAATAATTGCCAGGCTTTGTACTGCACAGTAGGTGCTACCTGTGGGAAATTAAGGCTTATTCTTATACACCCAGGCCTTTGCAACAGCTGTTAATATTCTGTATATTTGGAGGCTTCTAATATGAAAAGGAGAGATTTAAGTGATCCAGTATGAATGAATAAACTTACTCTAGATTGTTCCTCTGAGGTGCACATTAGAACTTTTAAAGGAGAGAAAAGAAAGACCTGAAATTCTGCAGCTGTGAAAGTAGTGATGGTGCCAGCTATTGCCTTCATGTCTGAGCTTCACCTGGACCTGTGCCAGAAGTGGTTGTGGCTTTGCACTCTAGCTCTTGGCCTGAGTAGAAGCCCACAGGAAAGTGACGTACAAATAGAAAAGAGGATGTGAGGTCCTCGGTGATCTTTGAGGAGACAACACTTTCTTTTTAAAAGCAGAGGTTCGGTTTAAATATATCTGAAATCCAAAGGCACAAAAAGTGTGGACATTGCATTAACCTTTGTTTCATACACCCACTTTTCTGTCACTTGTTATTTTCCCTAAACATCTTATTAGAATGTTGTTTGGCAAGTCTTCTGTACTTAAGGTTTATGCTTTCATTAAAAAAAAAAGTGCTATTTTCAGTCATTTCTAACAAGGGTCACAAATCCTGGGCCAGGAATTCATGGCCTGTTAGGAGCTGGACAACACAGCAGGAGGTGAGCTGCAGACAAGTGAGCAAATCTTCGTCTGCATTTACAGCTGCTCCACATCACTCACAGTACCACCTGAGGTGGGTCTCCTGTCAGGTCAGCGGCAGCCTTAGGTTCTTGTAGGAGCTCAACCCTACTGTGAACTGGGCATGCAAGGGATCTAGAGTGCACACTTTAAATCAACCCAAAACCACCCCCTTTCCCCACCTCACCCCCCTCCCACCTTGATTCCAAAATCTTGCTGCTGGTGCCAACAACAGTTGAAAAGCACTGATTTATAACAGCTAGATACACTCCTGTTAGGTAAGCTTATTTCCAGAACAACTTACTCAGTTACTTCTTCTGACACCCCACCTCTGCACTTCTCTGCCAACAACTTAAATATTAATTAGTTAATTTAATAGTATAGTACTTAATGCCAAGCACATGGCATGTTGTGGGGATATCAGCTTATATGACCTCCTTCCTACTGGAATTTAAAATACAAAAATATTGCGAACAAGAACATACGTTCCTATAAGCTCAGTAGTGTAAATTTTTCATAGCCCTGTTCATTTTTTAAATTGGATTCTCATAATGTTTGATAGTGTGATTCTGAATCTCTTAAAAATATGTAAAACTCAAAGACTTAAGTGAGTCCCCCAAATGATTAATTAAGGATATCTGGTTTGCACACACTCTCTGACCTGTCAACAATGCTCATATGAATGTCAGAAGCCCTGGGTTTGAGGGCTAGCAAATCCATCAGGAGTGACTTTCTCTGAACCTCAGCTTCCTCTTTCTCTTCTGGTTGAACCAGAAGTTTTGATTCCTTTCCAGAGTTAGACTCCTATGGAATGCTATAAACTGTTATCTGCAGTTTTGATATACTGTACCTTTGTTCTTTTAGTCTTTTAGATCAAAATCTGCTTAGGGCTGAATCCTCACTATCTTGCATAATACTGCAAAATTCATAATATAAAATCAATAAAAATGTACAGGAATTAATATTTTGCAGAGCTTTTTAAGCATATTTGGGTCTGTAGAGCTAATCTTAAATATTTTGTAACCCTATCTTCAATTATACTTTGATTTCAGCTGCTAACAATGTACAAAAATGCATATAGGTCAATAGAGTATTCTGAATGTTTTAGAAAACTTGGCCACTCTTGATTAGATTTCTGAAAAGAGAATTAAATATATTTATCTCAATTAGGTAAGAATATCTTTGTGTTTCATATTTTATCTTAAATGCTACCCAAAACTCAAACACTTGGCCGATCTTTAACTAATATTTTTAAAAGGTGATCCTATACAAGAGAATTTGGTTTCTCCTCAGACAAACAAAATCTTACAATAAAAGATTCAGAGTTGATAATGGATTCTTCCATAAATTTAATTAATAAGAAATCTAACATTATAAAGTTGAAGAGCACATAGAATACTGACGCTAATAGCAGAAATGACCAACTGTAGGCAATCCACAAGTTTGATGTATTTATCCAGTGGCAGAGATGTTTTCAGGCCAATGAAGAACCTTCCAGAATTTGCTAGACTGAATCCCCAGTGCTAGACTCAAGTTTTCCAAGTTAGGAAATTAAGGTATATTATTACTTTTCTATAAATCCCCAGTGAATACTGGCTTTAAAAAGAAAGAAAAAAATATTACATACTTTAGTATTATCCTGGTTGCATTAATTCTACCAGCAGAATTCAACTCATGTTTTATCTCCATATCTTTACAGAGAGTACAATACCTTTGCTAAACATAGTTTTTCTTGAAGCTCTGAGAAAATGAATGCATGTAAGACGGTGTTTGGATATTGCAGGGGGGAGTGTTTCAAAGATAAGAAATGCAATTCCAGTACAGGAAAAGCTATGATCATTGTAATGACATAGTGGGCTCATCAAAATAAAGAACAATTGAGTCATATGCGACCTGGAACAAGAACAAAAGCCTCTTCATGAACTAGAAAAGCTATTAGCCCATTTGCCTTAGCCTTCCATTTTGTCTCTCCAACTCTCCTTTTTTTCCCTTTCCACCTCCTTTCTTCATCATTTCCCCCTCTTTATCTTTCCCTGATATTCTAGCTACTTAACTTAAATGCTAGGCTTCTTGCAGACATGTTATTTGTTTTCTAAGGTTGGCAAAGTTTTATCACTGATTTATTTCAAGCCTCCTAAAAATATCCTCAATTCTAACACTACGGTAGCAGGACATACTTCTTGCCAGGTACCAGATCCTTCATCTTCTGTGGGCTTAGCCTCAGTTTCAGGCCCTCGTTTGCATCAGCACTTTGTGGTGAAAGGTGAAATCTCCAGTCCCACCTCTAAATCACCTTATCTAAAACTAGGAAAACCCCTGGTTTATTCTACAGAGGCAAGGACTTAGTATCTGGAAGTGGAAATTCTTAACCTTCAGGCTCAGTTTCCTGTCCTGTTTTTACAGATCACTAAAAGTTGAAGGATTTTCATTAACAAGGTGATAAAAACCACTTAATTTCAAATAGGCCCTGTTCTTTCAGCGCTTATCCTGTAGATATCTATGACCCAGAGAAGGCAGTAGAATAACAAATAAGTTATTATCAAAAATAAATGCCTTTTTAATGGGTATATGATCAAGGTCAAATGTCTTCAAAAATTCACCTGGTTCTAAAGCAAAGGGTTAGTTTAGATATTGATAATTATGAATATTTTTCAGGATAGATGGTCACCTCTCTAAGACTTCTACTTCTAAGGAACTTTGGGTTCAGGGAGCAAAAATTCTAATCATGGTAACTCAGAAATAAAAGAAAAAAAACAGGGATTATGACAGAGTGTAAATAAAGAAGAGATAATAAAATTAGACATGAAATTCAGGAGAGAATTGCTATGTAAATGAACTTCATGAGAGAATAAAATCAATATGAACGTATTCTCCAGCACAAGCTCTCTTTCATTGCTAAGCATCTCTCTCTCTTTCTACCTCAACCATTCTGCTTTTCTCTGAGCCTATGTAATCATTGGATCTCATATTAGAGATAACAAAGCAAGGAAGAGTAAGACAAAGTCCTGCCTATGAGCTTAGAGACTAGAAGAGAAGAGGGAAACGGGAAGGTAAACATACTATGGAATTCTATAAACCATTGTCTCAGAGTTTTGAAATACAGTATCTTTGTTCTTTTAGTTTTTTAGATCAAAATCTGCTTACAGTTGAATCCTCACTATCTTGCATAATACTGCAAGATCCATCCAAGGCAAAACTGAGGGAACTCCATAATCTATTTTGTATTTAGAAAGATCGTTCTAGGAGCAGTATGAGAAAGGTTAGGAAATCCATGGTACTGAAGAGAGCAATACAGGGAACTGGAAAGATGATGTAGGCAAGGAGTGGGAAGTAAATCCATGTTACTGCCATTACTGACCATGAAACCTCAAAATTCTAGGTAAGCTTAGCAGGTTGATCTGCTAGGTCACAATCAGTCTTCTGATAGTCCTTCACATCTGGAAAGGATGCCTGCTCTTCTTTGTCTTCTTATTTTCAGACAGTGAGCATCTTTTCTATCTTCTGCATCATTTCAGAATCTCAACAGTAAGGAAAATATATGCCTGTAGCTCATTCTGAGTTTTGTGAATTTTCTCCATCTTTCTGAACATTTTGCTTGCCCCATGTCTGTTGCTCTGACACTTCTGTGTGTGGCTTGTTTCTGAATTCTGTCTCCCAATTTTCCAATAGGTCAGAAAAACAATGAAGGAGGACCTATAAATTCAGAATTTAGGTCAAGTTTTGTTGATATGCAGTTATGTTATATTGTGTAAACCTCACAAGGCTTTGGTTTTCGTATTTGTAAATAAAAGTCATGCATTAGATAATTTAAAGACTTTATAGATATAAAATACTAAGAAGAATTTATATGTGGAATAAAGACCTGAAAATGTTTATTGGGAGGTTATGTGAGAAAAAAGATATGAATTCCAAGTCTGATCCTACCACACTTTATCTTTACTTCTTTAAACTTTAGTTTCTTCATTTGTCAAGCGAAGCTAACAGCTGTTTTGCCCTTTTTTGTGAATATGTGAGACACAGCACAAAGCAGCTTCCACCAGAGTATGGTGTGAGGTAGGCAGATAACTGGTGGAGTCTATTGTTAATATTATTTGGAATTAAATTCAATAAACATTATTTAAGCAAATCTGATGGGTTTTTTCATGAGTCTACAGTGTATTCCCATAGGCCTGTCACTCAAGACTTAATTATTTTTATAAAAAGTAGTTACGGTCTTTCCAAAATTATCTTTATTGTCCTGGTAGCAGTATGATAGGGTCTTATTTGTCTAAATATAACTACAGTCAAGCTTAACATACAATGAAACATGCACCTTAGCACTAAAAAATTAGAAAAGGTGATACAAAATAGTCTTAATTTTCCTATGTCCATTAGATTTTATTTCATAGGAGTTTTGATTTAGTTTTTCCAAATAATTATGTATTTCCTTAATTTTTAAAGAGGTGGTGCTATTTTCTATAATTTTCAAAAATAAAATATTTGTTCTGTATTATTTTTGATTTAGCTACCTAAATTGAAGTGAGACCATAAAAGGAAAGTAAACTTGCCTACACTGTAATTTGTTTTGAAAAGGAGCAAAGGGTTTATTGAATGATGCAATTTGATGTACTATAGATACAAATATCATTGGGAAACAATTAAAAATCACATCATATTACTTTGTCATGTAACTTTAGGGTAGAAACACAGGTAGTCACGAAATAAGTTCCAAATTAAATGGCTCTCTGTTGCCACCTAATTTTCCTGGCAAGTTTTGAACACCAGAGCTGTCATTCTCTGAAACAAGATATGGTGTCTCACAATCATAGGTAAAGTTGTAGCAAAAGTAACCTGTTGCTAACTTATTATAGAAGTGTGTGAATAATGTGCATTTTAAGAAAATTAGATCAGGGGCCGGGGATTTAGCTCAGTGGTTCTGCTGCCTGCCTCGCAAGCAGAAGGACTCGAGTTCGATCCCCAGTACCAAAAAAAAAAAAAGGAAGAAAGAAAAAAAAGAAAATTAGACCAGATTTAAATTTATTCTTACAATGGCACTTTTAGTCCTAAAATGTATGCTTTTCTTGAGTGGAAAATGAATCAGTAAAATCTCCAAAGGAGAATATATGTGACAACGTGTTTTTGTGAGATGTTTGAAAGAATATTGAAGCTTTGAAAGGAGAATGGAATAATGCTTAATGTGTATTTTCTTTATGTTCATCTATACTAATTTCCAATGCTGTTTGCAAGAGGTCATTTATATTTGCTACAAATCCATGTTTTCCTTCACATTTCTAGCTCCCATGTAGCTAATAAAGGCCATATGATCATTTCTGACTTTTAAACATTTTGAGATGTCATGCATCACTTCCAATCCTGTCCTAGGCAGCAAAAAGTGGATGTATGCCCCTGGCCCTTTTGTGTTGCTGGAAAACCCAGATATTTGGCTCTAGGCTTATATAAAAACCTCACTGGGTTTTCATGTAACTGTGATATGAGCAAAATACAAGCCTTTATTGCATCGAGCCACTGAGACTTTAGGGTTTATTTGTTACACAGCATAATCTAGTCTACCCTACCTAGTACATTTGTATAATTTTAACTATTTTTAATTTAACATGTTTAACCTCACAAGGCATGTTACAATTATTTTTACATTACATATGAGGAAGCTGAGACTTGGAGAAATTGAATAACTTGACTGGATAGGAAGTGATCCTGCTGGGGTTTAAATCCAGCTTTTATTTGAACCAATGCATTTTTATGTAAATTATTCCTTTTCTATAACATGTATTATGTGATTTACATGTGAATTGAGCTAGTATTTTTGCCTCACATCTCTCCAGTATGTGAACAAAACTGATTCCCTTTATCCCTTTTTATGTATGATTTTTAATGTATTCTTGCTATAGCCATCCTTGCTAAATAAGTAAGTCCTCTTCCATCTATAAAGAAAAATCTGTCCTCCCCATTGCAAAGTTAAAAGTTAAATTTCCTTTTAATACATAGTAGAAATCTCTCTGCCCATTCCAATTAAAGTTGGTTGATACTGGAGAAGAAATAAGTAGCAAAAGTATCTATGTCTTGGCTACTTGGTGGTTTTGGAGGGAGTCAGTCTTTCCTGGACATATAGGCCACAATAATTCTTGAAAATTCATCATTTAGAAGAGACAAGATGGGCCTAACAATGGTAGCATATGTAATCTGGCTTAGTTTTCTAGTAAGAAAGATAGAAAGTGAATAATATCTCCCCATATTTTTCTTTTATGGTCAGTGCTGTATATTTTCAAGTTTAGTACATGACTCTTTATGTAATTTTAAAACAAATTTCTCAGTTGAATAACATGAGCATATATTTATATATTCTTTCCACTCTATCACCAAACCTTAGATGAATCTTAAGTGCAGGTTTGTTAACAAAACAAAAATTTAAGGACAAAGATTTTGTCTCATTTTTCCTCTTTCTAAATTTTAACAGCATCTCCTGTAGCATGAAAAACAAAATTCAACTTAAGAATGGCTATGTCTTTAAAATTGATTAAAAACTCAATTTATTACCTCAAGATATATGATATTAATAACTTGGAATGGCTAATCCTTCTCTGTTTATGCTTAAGGAAGTTCATTAAAACTCAGACAATATTCTCGGAGTAGCTTTTAGATTTATGTTCAAATATTTTATAGTTTACAAATCTCATATGGAAAGGAATTAAAAAACTGAAATATTCAGTAATTATTATCTTATTAGTAACCATGACCTCTTGAAAATTTATCTGTACCATATTAATTATCTGGCAATAGCTACTACATCTCTGAAGACATTTTAAAAATTCATTGCATGAGCACATTTGTTTCTTGTCAGTTGAATTAGAAGATACAGAAACTGGAGATTCACCTGTGTTCATGGATGCTTTGGTTTGAGTTTTACAGAATATTTATTGATACATATGCTCCATGTACATAAAGAGATAAGTTCTGTTTTCTGTTTAAAATATGCAGTGAAATTCAAAATCATTATGCCACATTATTTTTATTAACATTTATACTATGTCAAAATAATTACTGTAGAAATGCTGTATGCAGAAAAACACATTTTCAAAAGGTCCAGACAATGTTATCAAGCAGACATATCAGCCCGTAATGAATTCATGAGGTAGGTATTCATCTCAAGCAGGATCATCTTTTTGTCAGGGTTGTTAAAGTTTGCGCTAGTACATTTTGGCTTGTGTTGCTGTTGAATAAATAAAAAGAACACATAGCCATTTTAACAGGAGAATCTTCAAGCCAGGACATATTGAATCATGCAAATAACTACAGTGACCACCAGGTGGCAAAGTATGCAAATCTACACCATTTAGATGGGCTCTTCCTGAAGAAAAAGTTGCCTTTCAGCATGGGGGATGGGAAAAGGGTGCGCTTCTTTTAAGACTGTCTGCTGGCTAAGAACAGCAAAATTATACTAATTTCTCAAAATTTGGTAATTGCTCCAAATTCTTGGTTCTTGAAATGAATGTATGTCTCATGTTACTATTATAATTTATTATAAGTTTTTTCTGTTTAGCATAAAATTGAATTTTTAAAATCCTAAATATATATATTTTTGAAGCAAAATTATTGGGTCCCTCTAACAGCCTTTAAAATCCATCTGATATGTATACATGAGTCAGTCGGAATGTGGGTGTTATTACTACACAAATTCAGAACCATCGTGTGATTATATGATTAGTGCTACTTATCACAAAATTACACTTATTTATATTTCAAACTTCTTAGTTTAGAGAAGCTAGATTACAAGGCTTCATCTCAATATTATTGTTCTGAAAACTCTATAGTCTTGTTTCTCTTCCCACTATCATACTTAGAGTGATCAACCAGCAGCCTCAAATATAATGACCATGGATTCTCTATCTGAAGCCCTGCCACTCTGAGCACTAGACCAGAAAATGTAAAATATCCATCTGGATGTGTCATTCATGATTTATATGTAATACATTTAAAGCTAAGTTCATTATTTCTCTCTCCAAATACCAACCATTTTCATCAATTTGTCATTTGGTAATATAATGGACTGTAACATCCAAGTCTGAAACTTGGGACTGCATAATATCTATTTTTTGGTTCTTCTGTACCATTCCTTACCGGAAACCAGCCCACTTTCATCTTGGTCTCCGTACTTACCTGTGCCTTTTCCTACAGCATACCATGTTGGCTCATGCTCTGACCCTTTGCCCATGCTATTTTTGGTTATCTACTTCATATTCATGGGTTTGAAATAAGCTTTCTGGGAACTTATGATAATGTCTTAAACATCTTAGGAAATTCACATTCCTATTTGTCAATTCCACTTCAATAAAGGAAATTATGAAGTTTGTCTAACATTTGCAAAATACTATATACGGTAGAAACAACAGAAAATTTCAACTATAAGAATGTTAAGGACCTATGTAAATGGCATTTTCAAATAATTTTATGGTTTACAAAAATGTTTGTGATATTAAGTAAAAAATTTAGAATAAAATTGTAAAATGTAATGTCCCTGATCTCTCCTAAAAAGAAAATGCAGTTCAACCTTTACGTCGATACCTAACCCAACAACATAATAGCACTTATTATAGCACATTATAATTATTTTTATTTTTATTGAATCTGTTTCTCACATTCCCATTTCTCCTAAACATATAGTATATGAACCATTTTATTAGAATCACGTGTTGTTATTATATTCAAATTTCAGATTTAGAGAATCTAGCCAGACCTATAAAATTAAGGTCAGAAATTTTGCTATGCTTTTTACTGGCTTTATTAGGTGATGTTAGCAATGTCATTTATACCCACTGCATTAACACATATTTTTTTACAGATTGCTAAGGTTAAGTCATTAGTTACCTATGTGAAGTGGGCTAACACACTGACTGGTACATTATATTGACTCCTGCCCTCCCCCAACCCATCTCCTCTATATACTGCCCACTTCACCCATTTCACTGCAATGATTTCCACCTTTTCTTTATTGTAACCACATACCTAGAGTGATGAAACTAGATGAATTTATAGGCTAGTCAAATTAAGAAGTCATGCGTGCGTGCGCACACACACACACACACACACACACACAAAATGCAGGTTGGAAACTAAAGTATAAGATATATTTGTATCTCTGTAAATAGTGGAATGAGATAAAGGTACTGGCCAAAGCAAGTGTGTTACTTTACACCATCCTTTCAAGACAGCAGAAGTAACCTCATCAGGAAATTTGATATAATACACCCTCCTTATTTGCTTGAGGGGTGTGTTCAGAGAAACTCTTCTGAAAGTTCCCAAGAAACAAATTGAACTTTTGAGGAGACATCCCTCGGAAATTTCATGATGAGTTGAGAAAACTCTGGTGCCACACCATTTGGTTCATATTTCAGCTGTCCCTTTACTCCAACAAGTTATTTATTCTCTTTGCTCCTGAGTTTCTCATACATAAAATGGAGATGAAAATGATAGAGCTATTTTTAATTCACAAGAATTAATGCACATGAAGTGCTGATGCTGGCTGGAATATAGCAATTGCTAAATACAAGTATGCTAATGTTACTGTTGGGTGGAAGTCAAGACTGGAATTTCGACAGTTTTGCTTGTGGCTATTTAGCATGGTCACCGTGTTGCTTATCATCTTGACTCAGATCCATTTACTAATTCCCCATACAGATATCTCAGGAAAATGATGAGGCAAATTGTTAAACCAAAGTACAAATCATTCACCTTTGTTCTAAATAGGATAAGCCCTAGAGTATTTGTTTATAATTCCATACAATTTTAAAAGTGATCTTATTTGGAGAAATGGTCTCTCCAAATATAATTAAGGAAGGGTGTCAAGACAAGGCCTTCCTGAGTTAGAGTGAGAAGTGTATATAGTGGCACATATCCTTATGAGAGACACATAGGCAACACTCAGAGAAGGCCATATGAAGACTGAAGCTGAGGTTAGAGTTATGCAGTCATAAGCCAAGGAATTCCTGGTGCCACATGAAGGTGGAAGGAAGGGAACACTCTGTGCTAGAGCCTTCTGAGGGAGTATGGCCCTGCTTACATCTTGATTTCAGACTTCTGGCCTCCAGAAATGAGAGAGAATACATGTCTTATGTTTAAAACCATCAAATGTGTACAAATTTGTTAAAGTAATATAGGCATTGTGGTTTGGATTTTGCATGTTCCTTAAAGGCCGTGTATTAAACAGTTAGATCCTGGAGTACCACAATTGACAAATAGTGGAACCTTTAAGAAGTGGAGCTCCTTGAGGTTCTTAGGTCACTGGAAACATGACCTTGAAGGGGATCGTGGTAATTTGACCCCTTCCTTCTTTCCTTCTCATAGAAGCAAGTTGACCCAAGACTCACATCCTGGCCATAATGGGAGAAGTTTTGCTGCACCACATTCTCCCACCACAGGCCCAAAGCAATGAAGTCCACTGATAATGGGCTGAAACTTCTAAAACTGTGAGTCAAGATAAACCTTTTCTATTTAAAAATTAATTATCTCAGGTATTTTGTTATAGTAACAGAAAAATGGCTAACATACTAAAACAATTAATACATGAGAATAGATGGATTCATTTGGTTAAATATTTTGAATGTTATTTTTTTTTTTCTGAGACAGGTTCTCACTATGTAATTCAGGCTGGCTCTGAACTCACTATGTAGCCCAGGCTGGCCTCAAACTCCTGGCGATCCTCCTGCCTCTGCCTCCCAAGTGTTGGGATTGCAAGTGTGTGCCCAGTGTGAAAGTTCTGTTTTTTTCTTAGAGGCCCATTAATATTAGATTTTATTTCTTTGGAAAAAAACTTTTCAATAAAATGCTAACTGAATTGATTATCAGTAAATTTAAAATAGTCCACATTCAAATATGCTGTATATTAGAAGATTGAATGTGGAACAAATTTTCTCCACTATCCAATTCTCCTTTATTCAGTGATGGTTTCATTTCTGAAAGTTTTGAATGAACTCAATTTATAAAATGAGAATCACTTTAACCTTTAATCGCACAACTGACTGGCTTGGCTGACTCTTGGTGTTAAGGCAGTAGAATAAGTCCCCCTTGAGAGATACCTTAGTTTTGGAAAATAAAATTTTCTCCTTGCCTCATATGTGAGCCCTATCTACCCTAGGATATTGGTTCCCATGATATAGGGCAGGAAGGATGGAGAAAGTAGGAAAAGAAGAAGAAGAAGAGAAGAGAGAGAGAGAGAGAGAGAGATCTTATCCCATAGAAAGGAAGGGGAATTGATATGTTGATAGATACATGGAAAGAGATAAGGTTAAGGAAATGAGTTTGACCCAGGATTAAACAGGCTAAAGAGAACAAGATGTCTAATATTTCATTTTATCTGGCATGATATAATCCCATATCTTTATCTCTGAACAAATAATAACAATCAATAAGTATTAGGTGCTTACTATATACCCAATAGTTGCAAGAATAAGGTTACTATTCTTAACAGTTCTAAGAACAGAACTATTACAAATACCAATATTCAGAAAAGGCTCATAAAACAAAAATGCTCATGCTTCATGCAAGTGATAATGTGGGAAATGAAGGACTATCTTTCATGTTTGGGTAAATGCAGGCTAGACAAAACACAAGAAAGGTCAAAATACATTTTGCAAACAGGAAAAGATATCACACTAGGATAAATATCAGACTATTCTACGAATCCCCCAGGAAATCCTGAATGAAACATAGCATTTCCAATTTACAAAGAAAATTTATTTAGTTATTATAACATAGAGTGGCTCAAGTAGAAAGAATCGAGAGGAACCAACATATAGGACATAAAGCAACATTAACGGACTAATTCATAGAATATGATTTATAAAGAATGATTTATCTTCCTTTTCTATATTTTATGAAAGATTAGCATTTTGATTAGAGAAGATTGAGACATTTGTACAATTGACTTTCTTAATTCTCTAAATATTTTTCTTTTTATGATATGGAAATTTGGATCTATCAGAATTTAAAAATCTTGACCAAGTTTAGAGAGGGATTTTTAGTTATTAAATGTTATAATATTTTATCATAATGAATACAATGTTTATACTGTAGAAAGCTCTTTCCTCTATGAACACATTTCCTGTTTGTTACAATACATTGTTATACATTAAGCTATAATTCTGCATAAGCAGTCTGCAGAGAAGTTAATTGATTGTCATGTTTAATGAGACATCAATGTGTATGTATAATCTGTGGGTAAAAAAATATTGTCAGCATTAGTTGGCTAATAAAACTAAAGGGATAAGAGCTGTTTGTTACTGGCTGGGTTGGGCAACAGAGTAAATAGTGAACAGGTACAAGGATGTACTTACCTCTTCTTTTATCCCTTTTGTCTTCACTATCTTTACTTTGAAAGGATTGAGAGTACAGTTCTAGTGTTGCTGGGTTTTAGGATGCTGCTGTCTCCCTCTAGAGGTGGTTTCTAGGATCTTTCTGCCCTGAACAAAGAAATGGCCAAGAGAAGTGCAAATGGTAGCAAGGTTTCACTTTTTTTAAAGGTAAGAAAAGAAACATGCTCTGAAAAAAGAAAAGAAATAAACAGGCTCCGAAGAACAAGTTTGAGCCGAGAAAAGTGGGAAAAGAAGTACACTGTACAATGTCAGACTGTATTACTGTGAAAGAACACAGTAGCCAAGAGCTCCACGACAACTGCTCTTTTCTCACTCCTCAGGGTAACATCAGCTCTAAGCTATCCTATTAAAAACCTGCTTGAGTTCTTGGAAAAGTCTACTTGCTGGGCTTTGGGGAATGTTCTGTGTGTGTGTGTCCTCCTGGGATTTTGTAATTCACATGTCATGCCTACTCTCCCAGCCGGCTTTGTCATGCCCTGATCTCTTGCCTCGGTAATAGTACCTCTTTACCAATCAATCCTTACTGTTTTCTACTTTGAAGAGAAAATAAGTTGAACTTGTAGCTACATCAGTTATACTTTAAGTTCTCCCATAAGTACACAATATCATATATACTTAAACAAAAAAAGAAAGAAAGAAAAGTAAAATAGAGATCTATGGTTGAGGCAAGAGATTAGGACACGGCCAGCTAGCTAAGCAAGTGGGCATGACTTGTCAATCATGAGGTCCAGGATGTGTGCAGGTAAACAGTTCCAAGCCCTGAACTTGGGACCATTTAGAAAGTTCTATCTTCAATTCTTCTGGCCCAAGATCGGCAGGTTTTTCGATAAGAGGCCCGATATCTGATGTCAGACTGAGGAGTGGGGATACAAAAGACCTTCACCATTAACCTCATTGCCACTGTGCTCTCTTTCTTCGGTGACATACTTTCATCCCTTAGAGTGTACTTTTTTTCGTACCTCTATCTGGCCTGAATTCACTTTGCAGAGCATATTTCTTTTCCTACTTTAATAAATGTAAAACCTTGCTACAATATTTCACATGTCTTCAATTCCTTGTTCAGGACAACAAGAACCTAGAAAGAATCTCAAAAAGGAGTTTACAGCTCTACAGAACCCAGTAATATGTTTGGCAAAGCCAGCCAGGAGAAGATAAGGCCATTTGGCACGGTTTTGATTCTCTCTCTCTCTCTCTCTCTTTCTCTCTCTCTCTCTCTCTCTCTCTCTCAAGTCTATGGACTCAAGCTGAGAAGCAATAGTATAGTTTTTTATTTCTCTTTCCCTCTCTCTCTCCTAAGAAAGTCTCAATCCCCTTCTTGTCACTTCTCTCCCACTTGGGCTCTTATAAATTAGAGGTTTCAAATCCTTTAACTTTTTTCTGATATTGGTTGTCAAAGAAAGGTAGTGACATAGAGAATGGTAAAAATTAATGGAAGCTGGGAAACACATGTACTTACAACTCACGGCTCCAGGAACAATTTCTTTGTATGTCTCACCATGTGGGAGCAGGTAGGGGAAGTGAATGTCTCTTGTGTTTTTCCCAGCTGGTAAGAGAGGGCCACAGACCTTCCTCAAGTTTGCCCCTCACCCCCTTTTTTTCTTTCCCATTTAGAGTCACTCAATGTAGGTACAAGTTGGTTGGCAGCTGCCAGGGCATTTGACTGGCCCAGTTGTAGAAGAGATCATTTGAGGCTCCCCTGGATACAAGGGGGCTTTTGCAAACCAAGCAGGATCCATTCTGCAGCCTGGAGTTTAGTATACCTTATTGTCCTCATGTGGTACTTTGTTCAGCCTTCTCACTCTTTAAAAAATAGTTGTCAGTAACTTAGTCTCCTGCTTGAGTACCCACCTGCCCCAGCCTACCCCTTTTTGTGCTCAGTTTCATCTGCACTTTTTTCCTAGATGGCCTTTTATCTCTGGGTATACTTAGGGAGTGATTTTCTCAGGGACTTGTTTTTTAAAATTAACTTTATTGGTACATTTTAAGTACACATTATGATCACATTCATCATTGAGAATTTGTACCTATATGTGATATGTCTTAGTTCTTTTTTTTTTTCCCATTCTCCTTCCCTCCCTTCAACCCTTCTCTATGTATGTCAGCCATTTTGCTTTGTTGGGTGGGTCAGTCATCTGGTTCCACCATGTTTGTTCACCATTTTCTTTTTCAACTGACCTCATGGACACCAGGAAAACTTACCCTTACAAATAAGAGCTAAAGTTTCTGCTTTTAGGGAACATATGAGCCTTCTCTCCCAGCTCTCTTCCAAATCAGGTTAGATCTCCTTTAACTGAACTTCAGGTAATTTAGACATATGTGCTTGAGTGAAACAAAGGGATCTACCAATAAAGGGCTACTCAACCCACCTTGAGTCTGCAAAAGTGGAGATATCCTTGTACTTAGAATTTTTTAAGGTGTTTTCCTTTTTACCTCTTAAATACTTAAAAAAGAGGCTTATATCTCTACTGCCTTAAAGAAGGTACCACAATTTTTATTATTGGGATAACTGTAAGGGATACTATTCCTCAAGTTGCTAGTTGAAGGCCTTTGGTAGGGGGGTTCACTGCTCAGGTAGCTGGTTGGAGCTCCATTCTTCTAAGCAGTCATAGTGGGGCATAGAGTATGAAGAGTACTAGGAAAAATATTGAAAGGCAATGGTGCTGCTTCAGGAAGAGACGTCTGCCTAGTAGTACTTGAGTCTCACAAGGGACACCTTAAAGACTCAATGGATCATCTCCGTTTTCAGGGGAACCCTCTGAAGGACCCCAGGCCTAGTCTCTTTCTGCATAGGCCCCACCCAACACTGTTTGGGGCCAGTGTCAACCAAGTAATGGTAAGAGATGGTTGCAGAATGGCAGTCTAACTTACATTTCTATTCTTCAGCTAGGCCTTTTCTGCAAAAGGCCAGAAAACAGGTCTGATATTCCTTTTGCTCAGGCTTTTATGGCTCTTTATTTCTTTAAAGGCCCAAGAAATATGGTACTTAAAGAGGCCTCCAAAAACAATTGGTATCTTTAGTGATCTTGTCCTCAGATGCCTGGCTGTTTCTCAGGGGGGTTTGGGCCTATCCCATTTGTTTCCACTAAAGGCTAATGCCCCAGAAAGATGCAGTGTCTTCAAAAGATCCTTGTATGCTTGCAGATGGGCCCCAGGTGCCTATGACCCAATTGCTCAACATGACTTTTTCTATGTTCAACTATCTGGATCTATGTGAAGATAAAAGAAGACCTGACAAAAATTGACCAGAATTATGGCTATTTCCACTGGGAATCCATTAAGTACACCCAACTAACCCAAAGGAAAACCGAGAGTCAATCAAAGCCTGCAAGAAACGGATAGTGGGTATGTGACTGTACCAAGTCCCCACCCAGGCTCTGCTCTGCTTGTCAGGTGACTGATATACCTCAGCCATGGTTTAGGCCAGCCAAAACCCTCATCTTCCACTCTGATGAAGAAGACTAACAGAGCCTGGGATAACCTTCAGTGCCTCTCTCTACAGATGTGTCCATCTCCTGGTGACCCTAGACATCATAGGTGGTAACCAATTTCAATTACTTTGGCTTCTGTTTTAATTTGTTTCTCTGAAAAACTCCCCCCTATATCTATATGCATAATTAGGGTTGAGAAAGCCCTAGTCAGTTTCTTTTCAGCTTCTTTGATATGCTAATTAGAAGGTCAAATATTTAATCATGAGTTTTTAATTGTCCCAAAATATCCTACTTTCTTTCTAGGAAGACATTTACTAGTAAAGTTGGGGGCAATTCTTCAATTCCAGTAAATGCCAAAGCAGATTTTACCTGTTGGGACTAAACCAGGTCATCCTTCTAGACACATATGAGGTTATTGTAAAGAATTGTACTACTCTTAATCCTGCCCAACTGATGCCTACAGGCTCAGAAGCTTGTGAACAGGTGATTTCCCAGAGCTATGCAACCAGTAAGAACACCAGTGGCTTCCCATTACAAGCCCCAAGGATGTATGTTTCACTGATGGAAGTAGCTTTGTCCAGAAAAGACATCAAAAAGTATGTTATATAGTTGTTCACAACAGATTGTTGAGGCAAACCCCTTCACCCCAGAGACCTCTGCTCAAACAGCAGAACTCAGAGCCCTTACTCGGGCATTTGGAAAAGGTAAAAGTTAAATATTTACACATACCTCAAATATGACTTTCTAGTGCTACATGTCCATGCAGCCATTTGGAAAGAAAGAGACTTGTAACTAATAAGCAATCTTCTGTAAAGCACAAGCTTGACATTCTACAGCCCCTAGAGACAGTCAGTCTTCCCAAGCAGGTCACTGTTATTCATTGCAAGGAATACCAAAGAAAGACATCTAAAGTCGCCTTGTAAAATCAAAATGCTACTAGAGAAGCAAAAGGGCCAAATTTATGGCTACTCAAGACCCTAGCCTTATTCTCAGCTCCTCAGGAACCATTAAAATCAGACTAAAAAAATAGTCCTTCCTCAAAGGATGCAGTAGAAAGCTATAAAAACCCTATATGAGAAATAGTCACTCAAATTTTCACAGGACTAGGACTAGTGAAAACCACTGAACAGGTCTGCAAAGCTTGGTCACACTGTGCTTAAAACAACCCTGGCAAGCTCAGACCATCTTCTACATGTTAGAACCTGTACAGAGGAGAGGAACATATCCTGTGGAGGACTGGCAATTATAAAGACAACCCTACTTGAACTATCTGAGGAAAAACACTACCCAAAAGATTCCTGTGGACTCCAGAAGATCTGAGTCTCTACTTCAAAATGCAAGATTCCAGTTCTGATTTGAGTGCAGATAAATAGAATCCCTAATGACACCTACTCTACCACAGCTTACCTGGGCATTGTATTGAAGCTCCTGTTTTTAATGAGATCCATAATGTAGGTAATCTCACCAGGGCTACAACTCTCAGGCTCTTGGTACCCTATCTAATATCCTTCTTTGACCTACTTTCTCCTCCATAGGAAGCATGGAAATCTCACCTTCTCCTTCTCATATTTGAGCTCTACATCTCCAAGATAATAGTAAAGTTGCTCTCTTGACAAATTCATCAAAGTTCCTACCACTGAGCAGGCAGCTCAACAGCTCTTCACATAAAGACACTGATTCCTTTCTTACTATCTTCTAACAAGGTTTTCAACCCAGCCAATGAACCACAATATTCCAGGATAGTTAGAAAGAACATAATCCCCAGTATGTAGGGCATACAGCCTTTTTCAGCCAGAAGTAGCTATAGAGACTGCCACACCTCCAGCATCCCATAAAAAATTATGAGAATTTATGTCTCTCAGGGGATATGAGGCAGAAGATTAGGGCATGGCCAGCCAGCTGGGCAAGTGAGCATGAGTTGTCAATTACGCAGATCCAGAGCATGTGCAAAGAACTGTTTCAAGCTCTACACCTGAGACCCATCAGAAAGTTCTATCTTCAATTTTCCTGGCACAAGATTAAGCAGGTTTTTTGACAGGGTGGGCTAGATCTGATGTCATCTTGAGGAGTGGGGATACAAAAGACCTCTGCCATTAATCTCTTTACCAAGTTTTCTTTTCAGTGGACTGCCCTTGCCCTTCACAGTCTACTTCTTTTCTTACCTTTAGGTGATCCAGACTCACTTTCCAGAGCATATACCTTTTCCTACCTTTAATAAATGTAAAATTTCATTATGATATTTTGTGTGTCTTCATGTATTCTTTGTTCACAACGTGAACCTAAGAAGAATCTCTAAGAAGAGTCCGTCTCCCCCTAGAACCTGGTGACAAGGTTATATGTAATAATTAAAGAGCTTGAGTTCTGGGCCCAATTACCTGGATTTAAATCCTAACTATATCAGTTCTTAGCATTTAGATAACTTACCTAATATCTTGGGACCTCAATTCCCAGGCCTCCAGAACCTAGTGACAAGGTCATGTGTAATTGTTAAATCTGGAACCAGATTACCTGGATTTAAACACATACCATGTTACCCTCACAGAGTTCTGAGAAGAGTCCAATGAAAAGGTTGATCTTTTAGCCCTTGGGTTACTTAAATATTGTACCTCATTGTGATTTGGATTTTCTTTTTGTTCAGAATAAAGCACACTTTCAAGATTGGCTTGATGACTAGGATTTTCAAAAATCTAATCTTTGGTTTCTGGATCTAATCAAGATGGAGTAAACACATTCCATCTTATTTCTTCCCCCACATGCAACTGAAAGCCCTGCACATAACACACAGAGCAGCTGTCTGAGGACTCTAAAAAGTTAATGGTAGCAAACATATTAGGGAACAAAACCAGAACATGAAATAATACCAAGTCAGTAATAAGTTTTTCTTCTTTTCTCTCCTTTTCTTTTCTTATTTTTTAAAATTCTGGTTTCTCTTGCCAATGGACTCATACCACAAAGCCTGTAAGTATGCACTAAATGTGAACAGAAAAATCTCTAAAAAAAACTTCTCAATTTTTAAAATAAGAGGTAGTACATTATTCAGCTTTCTGTCACTGTGACAGAATACCTGAGATAATAAAAACAGTTTTGTTTGAGCCCACGGTTTCAGAGGTTTCACCTTATAATTAATTGGACCTCTTGCTTTGGGCCTGTGAAGGCAAAATATATCATCATAGGAACATGTCTGAAGAGGCCTCATAGCAGCCAAAAAGCAAAGAGTGAGGAGAAAGGGCCTGGGATGCCAATATTACCTTCAAGTGTATTTCCAAGTGACCTAATTTGATTCCACTAAGCTCCACCCCCTAAAGGCTCCACACCTGCCAATCAAGCCACAGGTTAAAGACTAAGCTTTCAACATATGGGCCTCAGTTCATGTTGAATAACATGACAGTTACGGGTTTAGGACAAACCTGGACTTAGACTACCCCCTAGAGCTAAAATATTGACATACAAATACTAGACTCATGGCAAACCTGGACTTTGGGTGATATCTAGTGCTAAAATAGAAGTGAGTATAGTCTTAGAGAAAATGAGAAGACACTTACAATTTCTGGAAAGACAAGCACCAAGTTAGATTGCAAAAACTAGAATAAATACCTTAACCTTCAATGCTCAGATACAGCAATAAGCAAAGCTTTCAAGGAACTATGACTTCACCTGAGTCAAAATAAGGTACCAGAAACCTATAATACAGTAATCAGGATGAGAAAATTCTCAGACAGAGAATTTGAAACAACTGTTTTATGGAAACTCGATGAGCTTTAAGAAAACAGAAATGATTGAATACTCTAACAAATAAACTTCACAGAAAGATGAAAGCAATTTCTGTCTGACTTTGGTCAGGCAGAAATTATTAAGCTAAACAATACACTCAGGAAATAAGATAATGATAGAAAATGTCTGTCAGCTTTCCCATTTCTGGGACATAACAATGGACACCCACAACTTAAAGGAGGTGAGGTTAAATTTAGCTCATAGTTTCAAGAAATTAATTCTTTAGTCAGCTGGCTCCAAAGCCAAAATATCATGGTGAAAGAGCACGTTGCAGAAAAGATGCTTTATTCACGGTAGCCAAGAAGCAAAGGAGGAGAAGAGTGACTGAGAGAAAGGGGCCATGGAACATATATAGAACTCAGTCACAGCTCCATGAGCCACCCAGGCTCACCCAAAAATGTTTTATTTTTTTTCCCCCATTAACTTTATTGGTACATTTTAGGTATAAAATACTGTTACATTCATCATTGGGATCTTGTACCATTACATGAGTATCTTGGTTCTTATTTTTTTCCCCTTCCCTTGCCCTCCCTTC